>CAKAOH010025208.1:0-11622 GCA_916701665.1 Sebastiscus tertius | reverse complement strand
CCCCCCCCCCCCCCCCCCCCCCCCCCCCCCCCCCCCCCCCCAAAGGAGGGACGGTCTGCAGGACGGATAATAATGCATACAGTGCACTTTCATAGACTAAGCTACTGGAGTTATCCTGCACTATACTCATTTTAAACAGTCTCTTCTGCGCTATATACATTTTTTTAATAGTCGAGTATCACAGCTGTTACCCTGCACTATATTCAGTTTTAACAGTTTTCTTGTATTTTTATATCTGGTATATTTTTTTGTACTTTGCACTACTAACTTTTTTACTGCCTTTTTACTAACATGTTTTGCACTACGGAACTGTGATTCTGGAAACATGAATTTCCTTCGGGATCAATACAAGGCAATAGGTAGAGGTTGACAGGGATCCACCACAGCCTCGACTTTTGTAACTTTGACACTACTGTAGGTCCCCGAGATGGACGTCCACTTGGTCTCCCCGTTCCTGTAGGTGCGGCAGACACGTGCAGCGTAAGGGATGTCTACCCCGTACTTATGTGCCAGCAAACTGACAGTGCAGGAGTGGTTTCCTGGGACTTCGTATTCAACAGATTGACTGTAGGTTTTCGACTCAATATGAGTGGTCCCCTTGGTGAACTGGAAGGTTGTCTCCGCGCTAAACTCGATACCTGTAGAGAACATTTCGGGGATTCCAGCAGTGATGCTAGTCTTGACGCCCAGTGTGATGGAAAAGCTGGTGTCCCACCTTTGCTCCACTTGGGTTGTCTTTGAGAGGGTGACTGTCCCTGTCACTGACCTGCGGCTATTGTTCTTGACGGTAGATTTGTCCATGGTCTCTGGAGGATGCTTAATGATTTTCAGACCATCACACTTATACTTGACATCAGATATTTCCTCGCTGATTACATCTGAGTTAAAGGTCAGGACCTGGTAGGTTCTGTACCAATACTCATAACCTTCCCAGGGAAGGAAGAAGGCCTTATGTTTAACATGCACCTTCCCAAGACCGTACTTGTTCTTCCCAACATATATATCTTTACTGGAGCAGGTCTTGACTGAATTTGGAGGCACTGAACCGTAGTAGCCATCTTTCCATTCCAAAGACTCAAAGTTGTCTTTGTTCACCAGGATCTCAAATGGGGAGCGACGAAGCTCTTTCTCTCCATAGGGGTAGTGGCAGTAAGGACCCTTGTCGGGGTTGTAGAAGCCAGCCTCGTTCCCATATTTGGCAACGTAGTCAGTGCGTCCAACGTATCCGTTGTAGATTGAAACTGCTCCATTGGGGAGAGAGCCATCAAAGGTCTGCCACTCCAGGTTGGTTTGATCAAAGTTGAACGAGGAAGACCGGTTCAGCTCGTTCTCAACCCCTTTGAGAACAACTGCTCTTATAGCCGTAATAGCTTGATTTGTCGATTCGTAAGCAGTGATTTGAGGAACCTTGTCCTCCAGACTTGGGTTCAGTAACAGGACTGTATAAAAGAAAGGAAAAAGGCACAGATAGAAACAATGTTTAAGTAAATATGACATCAGTAATCAATCGATTTATTCCTAATGCTTTAAGCTAAATTTGTGATAAAAACCGGCCAGTGGAGAGCGAAAAGCAAAATGTACACCTCGAAATTATTTTAAATCACTTATCAAATTGTCTTGCTCTCTTGTGATGAGGACGGTGTTGGAGGTTAGTGACTGACTGTCTGCTGTCATGAATTTTAGCAGTAGCCAAACTGATCAATTGCTAAACCCCTCGCCCAAACAGCAACTGTCCAACCATAGCTTAGCAACCGTAACTAGGCACGGAGGTCTGTCGAGCTCTAGATTTCTACACATGTCGAAGTGCTGTGCATACAACACAGTTCCATCAAATTGACTGAATAATATTTTAATCTATATATTTTTGACTATGTCCCCTTTTACATAAATTTAGTGGATGGTTTTGTTTGTTTTTTTATAGGAATAGTAACACAAAAAGGGAATTTTGTACTAAAAAGACTTTAGAAGATATCCACTTTATTTGTCTACTCTGGATAATCCAGAGAGCTCACTGTTTTCATCCGTGCTCTTACTTTGTTAGAAGATAGATCGATATCTGTGGATTGTTATGCGAACATTGTGAGGAACAGGGAGCTGAGCTGGAAGACAAAGCTCTCGATCTACCAGTCCATCTACATTCCAACCCTCATCTATGGCCATGACCTTTGGGTAGTGACTGAAAGAATGAGATCGCGGATACAAGCGGCTGAGATTCCTTGGTAGGGTGCACTCGCGACCCGGCCCCAGATAAATGGAAGATAATGGATGGACGGATAAATGAGGACATTTGGAAAAGAAACAGCAACATTCTGTAAATTCTTACTGTAATGGCGGTTTCAGTTTACCTGGTTCGTCGTCTTTCTCCTCACAGCTGTTTAGGCTGGCTGAGGACGGAGCTGGTATCAGGGCCATTATCAGCAACACTCAGCTTTAGCTGCAGATAACAAAAATCACTGTTACACTTCCTACCAGTTTGTAGAATTAAACGGATCTTAAAATCCAGCTTTGGTGAAAATATCAGAACATCAAATGTTGAACTACTGACACAGCTAAAAGTCTCAAAGTGTTTATTTTAATAAAAATGAGCACAGAAAAACCAGATTTTGATCATGTGAAAGAGGAGCATCTTAGATTAGTCTGCTCATGGGAAATCGTTTTTTGCAGTTTGGAAGTTTGGAAATACAGAATCTGATATAGGACAGTAAATCTGTAACTTCAAACAGTGTTTGAATGATTACTTTTAATGAGGTGAGTGGTAAAATGCTTACATAAATTAACTTTATACTACTAACCTAGAACTACTAAACAACTAATTTTCAAATGAGTCAAGTAAGTGGTTGAAATTTAAGAGAAGCGCTTACCATCAGATTTAAAATACAGTCCAATTAGTATAATAATAAAAACAATATTGTGTGAATAAACAGTGCTAATACAGCAGGTAGGTTGGAGACATAGATATAGAGAGATAAACATTTTACTTTAAAGTTTTTGGGAGACAATCTGTTATGATTACTGATGAAGACCCAAACACGGACAGAAGCAGACCTGATCAGTTCAGTTAATGTATGGGTAAACTTACAGTCACAAGGGTCAGAAGTCCAGGGATCAGGCAGAGGGTCAGGCTGGTAGGTATCTGTTGACAGGGCTCCACGAAACAAGTACCATAGAAAGCAAAGGCATGAGGCACACAACAGCTTTGCCAAACTGACTAACTGGAGTTACGATGCTGGTATAAATACTGCAGAGGCTGAATAAGGAACTGAGGGCAAGGCCAGTTGGCATGCATGATTCCTGATGGTTGACTCACTCGTGATCTCAATGTTGAAAAGCAGATTAGATTAGATTAGACTAGACTGTCTTTGGCATCTTCCAAGTACAGCAACGGTATAATACACATAACACAACACACCATTGAAAACATATTATGGAAAGGTTATTATGGAATTTTTGCCCAATGATGCCAAAAAACAGTCTGCCCACTGCAGGATTAAAATATCCTTCTGAATGGTTTACGGTGTTTTTTGTTACCAGCGCTGCACTTGTTTTTTAAAAGATCACTTCAACCACGTCATAAACTAAACAAGTTTTCCCACTTGCCCCTATGGCTTCACACGCACAGCATTCTTGATGGGTAAACACCTGATAAAAAATAGAGACAAACAACATGCATCTTAAGATATCTGTCACTCTCACGCCATGTTTACTGTTCTCAGAGTCAAGACTGAAAAAAAATGAAAGTATGCGCAGTGTTTGTTCAACACCATGCAGACATTTGGAAAAACACCAACTATGCCTCTTTAAAGATACAGTGAAATTAAAATATATTTTCTACCTTCTAATCCTGTGTCCCTTTGTCAGTTGTTCAGTTATCTCTTGTTTCATGAAAAGTATGTAAAGAATCATTTTTGGGTTAACAACAACAACAACAACAACAACAACAACAACAACAATGATGCAGGTTTACATTTTAAGTTATCTGATATAAAAGAGGGATGAATATTCACACTGCCAGACATTTCCAAGCAACATTATTTTTTATTTTTTACATCATATTGATTTCTACTTTTACTAAGTCGAAGATGTTACATAGAAGTGGTGTACATCATCTGAAAGCTGGAAACATGGCGATTCATTTGAGATGCAGCTCAGCAATGTGTGTCAAGTTGTTCTAGTCATGAATCAGAAATAAACATGAATTCATTAATTATTTAAAATTAATTGTGAAAGGGCTTAGAACATTGTGATTGAAGTATAAGATGTTTATTCCCATTTTTGTATCACTGGAGAATTGATAAAAATGATCAATAATCCCTCCAAAATACCACATTTAAACACCAAGACCTTGAGGAAGACATAGAAAAAGACATGCTGTGATTTGGGATTAAAATTTTTGACATTTGGAGATTTCTGCAAGAATTGCATTTTTCAGCGATTGGATGGCGAACACTTCTGTTGTGTAAACTGCTCAGAAACCCCCTTATTGTCATTCTAGCTAGGAAAGCCATCCATCCTCTGAATGCTCTAGGTCTCTAGTTTGATCCATCCATCCTCTGAATGCTCTAGGTCTCTAGTTTGATCCATCCATCCTCTGAATGCTCTAGGTCTCTAGTTTGTGGCTGTAAAGTTTCATGAGGCTGTGATTATCCTAGAGGTCACCACATTTTATACAGTGAGGTCAATGAAATGTCTCTTATGGGGACTAACATCATCACACATGAATACAGTTTGGCTCATTGGATCCACGAGCCTCAGCTTTACAGTGATAGACTGTTTAGGGACCCCAGGATGCAGAAATATTCACGTTAGTTAGTTAGTTCACGTATGAACTAAACAGTCATATGGCGTAAAAAAGAAGTTTTATTTAACAATTTAGACCAAATTGAACCAAATTAAAGAGGTAACTGAAGAAATTAAAGTATGGGGTGTGGATATCAGTAAAGTCAGTAGTGTGTGGTGTTGAAAAAGGTGCATTAAAGCAAAACAAGAAACAACCAAACGGGAGAGGAATGAAGCTGCAGCAGCAGCAGAATGGAGGGTCAGCCAGAGAGAAAGCTGCCAGCTGCAACCAGACTTAAATAAGCAGACACCCTCAGGTGTTCACGGTTACTCTAACGATCACTGACAGAGAGAACAAACAGGTGAATCACCCAGAAAACTGCATGACACCACAGGGGTCAGCACAACAAGTACAAAAATACACTGTTTAAAGATTTAAAAACATTTAATATAAAATATAAAATATAATATTTTTCAATTTAACACATATACAGTTATAAATAAACAAGTGTACCTACATGTGCACTTTTTTTATAATGAATATATACTTAAAAAAAATGTACTAATTTGGCTGCCATAAGTAACAATTATGAAAATGTTGTGTATATATATAATGCAAAACCTTTAATCCGCTATGTTACATGGTTTCAATTTAAAGCAACTTTAGTTTACCCCTGAATATAGAGAAAGTAGACTTTATAATCTGTATACTAATATACTGCAGTTTACCATTTTTAGTTGGGAAACAGCATGTTCTTGGTGTTGATTTGAGATTATGTGTATTCCTGAGTTTATCCTGTTTATCCAACAGAAATGTTTAACTACAGTGTTTACAGAGAAGGATGTCCCAACTAGGTTTTCCTTTCATTTTGTTCTTGCCCTTGATCCAACAGGGCAATAAAACATGCATCGTAAATGATAAAATCCAAAGATAAAAAGGGCGTCTGTGATGCCAAACAAACAGAACAACAGCACATAAAGTAAATACAGCTTTGTTCTTTTATTGCACAAATAATGAGCCAACCTGTGTTTTTGCTCAGTTTGCAATTGTCCTGTCAAAATGAAGCTGTTTCCACCAGCTTTAACACAAACAATGTGTAAACAGTAAGTCCATGAAAACACACAGTCATGTAAAGATGCAGCATTATTAACTACAATATAAGAAGTACAGGTGTTACGACCTGGCTCAGGTGGCCATAACAAAAAGGGAGATACACAAACATTTAACAAAAGCTTTATTTAACAAATCAAAGGACTGACTGACTGACTTTTTTTTAACAGCTTATTGATTTCTACTTCTACCCCAATCTTTAATGGTCAAAGTCGAAGCCCAGACAAAGTGAGAGTGCATATTTGTTTTTGATTCAGCAGTAAGGCAGTTATATAACCCTGGAAACGTTGGACTGGTTTTTAAATCTGATGGTGAGTATTGCTCATTCATTTGAAAATTCGAACTTTTAATAGTAGAAAGTTAACTTAATGAAGAAATTAACTGCCACTCACCTAATTAAAAGCAATCATTTCAACAATAACTTGAAATTTTAAGTATCTCAGATTCATGAACAGACAATTCAATGATCACAGTCGTGTTTTTCTGTGCTCGTGTTCATTAAAACAAACACTTTGAGACTTTGAGTTGTGTCAGTAGCTCAACATTTGATGTTCTAATATTTTCACCAAGGCTGGATTTTAAGGTGGGTTTAATGCTACAAACTGTTGGGTAAGTAACAGAGATTTTGTTCTGTGTTTCTTCATCAGATGAAGCTGTCAGTGTTGCTGCTGTTGACCCTGCCGGCTCTGTCCTCAGCCGTTCTAAACAGCGGTGAGAACAACACTGAACCAGGCAAACTGAAACTGCCATTACTGTCTGACTTTCCATGTTGCTATTTCTTTTCCAAGTGTCCTTTTAAAATGGGATAAGGATAGAAATTGCTTTTACACAAAATGTAGAGAGCATTGGCAGCCAATTAGACTGTTGTCGGGCTATTAAATAGGCATTATCAGTTGCTATAAGCACCATAGATGTGGATCAATAGGGGCCTACTACACCTATTAGTAGGTTTTATTGTCTATTCACATGATAGATCACCAAAAGAAGGTATAAAAAAAACACGACAGCGACCTCTAGCAACCATAGTAATTATGACAGGAGCCGAAGTGAAAGTCAGGCGCTGTTGTCTTTGTGTTTGTACTTATTTTAACCCAAATTACAATGTTTTTCCCTAAACTTAACTAAGTGTTGTTGTTTTTTTACCTTAACCTAAAGAAGTTGTAGTTTTGTTGCTTAAACCTAAATAAGTTGTAGTGTTATTGCCTAAAGATAAAGAAGAAGTTGTAGTGTTATTGCTTGTACATAAATAAGTTTTAGTTCTACTGCCTAAACCTAAAGAAGTTGTATATTTATTGCTTAACCATAAATAAGTTGTAGTTGTATTGCCTAAACCTGAAGAAGTTGTAGTTTTGTTGCTTCAACCTAACTGCTTTTTTGTTTGTTTGCCTGAACCTAAAGAAGCTGTAGTTTTGTTGGCTAAACACACACACACACACACACACACCCCACACCCCCTATTAAGAATTTATTCCAGACTTTCAAAAATCTGTAGGAATACATTTATTGATTACTGATGTCATTTGGTTTATATTTAAACTTTGTGCCTATTTGTGCCTTTCTTTTATACAGTCCTGTTACTGGACCCAAGTCTGGAGGACAGGGTTCCTAACATCACTGCTAACGAATCAACAAATCAAGCTCTTCAAACTCCTGCTGAGATTGAGAACGAGCTGAACCGGTCTTCCTCGTTCAACTTTGGTCAAACCAACCTGGAATGGCAGATCTTTAACAGCTCTCTTCCCAAGGGAGCAATTTCAATCTACAACAAATATGTTGGACGGTTCGACTATGTTTGCCAATTTTGGTGCATGGCCGGCTACTACAACCCTAACATAGGTCCTTACTGCTTCTATACCTCTGATGGAAAAGAGTATTTTAGCTTATTTTGGCCCTTTGAGATCCTGGTGAACAAAGACAACTTTGAGTTTATGGAATGGAAAGATGGCTCCTACGGTTCAGTGCCTCCGAATTCAGTCAAGACTTGCATTGGCGAAGTATACGTTGGGAAGAATGAGTATGGTCTTGGAAAGGTGGATGTTAAAGATAAGGTCTTCTACCTTCCCTGGAAAGGCTCTGAGTATTGGTACAGAACCTACCAGGTCCTGACCTTTAACAAAGATATATACACCGAGGACATTTTTGATGTTAAGTATAAGACGGATGGGGTTAAAATCATTGAATATCCTCCAGAGACCATGGACAAGTCTTCCATTACCAACCATGAGAGCCAGTCAGTGACAGGGACAGTCACCCTCTCAAAGACAAACCAAGTGGAGCACAGATGGGACACCAGTTTTTCCATCACACTAGGCGTCAAGACTACTATCACTGCTGGAATCCCCGAAATTTTCTCTACAGGTATCGAGTTTAGCGCGGAGACAACTGTCCAGTTCACCAAGGGGACCACTTATACGGAGTCGATCACCCACACTGTTTCTGTTGAGTGCACAGTTCCATCAAACTACTCCTGCAGTATCAGTATGGTGGCATATAAGTACGGGGCAGACATCCCTTACACTGCACGCCTCAGCCGCACCTACAGCAACGGGGAGACCACATGGACGTCCATCTCGGGGACCTACAATAGTGTCCAAATGGGAGAAATCAAGGCTGTGGTGGATCGTTGTGAACCTATACCTGATCCCACCCCCGTCCCTGAAAGAATGATGGAAGAGGCTCCATGAGATAGTCTACAGTATGTGACATATTGTATATTGGATACCCGTAACATTGCACTGAAAAGGTAAAAAAATAAACTTGCTTTTATGTTTTATATGCAATAAAACTACTTGGCATTTAACTATTTCTTTAGTTTTCAACAAATTGTTTTCCAAGTAACAATTGAAATTTATGAAAAATTTGCATTTAATATTTCATAGTTACATGTAAAAAAACTGATATGCAAACTAAATCTGTGTCACAATCACTCAAATATTCAATCAGCATGCATGTTACAGACAGGAACAGCAGCATGACAAATTAAAGAACTACGGATAAATGGGCCAACACTTTATTTCTTGCCTGTGTTGTTAAGTGTCACTTGTTAACACGTTCTCTTTTGCAGTACTATTGTCTTTAGGGTTAAACAAAATCTTGAAAGTTGACGTGTGCGCATAAACATTTAAGATGATGAGAGACTTAATTTTATTGTTATTCCACAAAAAAAAATCCCAGAGAAAAGCACCTTAGATTGAGCTGGTCTGAGAAGTTATTATAAGGGATACAACGTATTACAGAAAATACAGATTTACTTTTACTTAAACATCATACATCCCAATAACATGATGGATACACATGATACACAAGGTCACACTTTCAAAAGCATGATTATAATAGGAATTTCCCTCACAGCATGTATGAAATCCGTTTTTGTTCTTCTTATTGAGTCATTTTGAAGTTACGTTAGTGGCGTGTTTTCCGTAGATATGCTACGTGGTTTACGTACGTATTTTACTTAGTTTGCGTACTTATTGTAAGCCCAACCATGATGTTTTTCCTTAACCTAACTGAGTTGTTTTGTTGCCACACGTCATGTCCTTGAAAGGTCGTGCTATTGATACGCCTGATACGGTTCAGATTTACTTTTACATACAAACATTATATATCCCAATAACATGATGGATACACATGATACACAAGGTCACACTTTCAAAAGCATGATTACAATAGGAATTTCCCTCACAGCATAAATTAAAGCAGTTTTTGTTCTTCTCTATGGAAAACAGAACATAATGTATGTTGACATGTACTGGGTACATAAATACATATACAAGGCAGTAGTTTGGCACACATGTTTTGAAAATTCTTTTTGTGTTATGCATGGTAAATTCAGCTTGGGTCACACCAAATGGCGTATGAATGACACGTTATTACGGAATAATTTCGCATGCTGTTCTTGCTTTTGGCGTTTGTACTGACTGCAGAGTTATTTTGAAGTTACGTTAGTTAGATTGTGACGTGTTTTCCGTAGATATGCTACGTGGTTTACATTTGTATTTTACTTAGTTTGAGTACTTATTTTAAACCTAACCATGATGTTTTTCTTAAAGGGACTGTTTGTAACTTTTTGCACGTATAAATCTACCGGGTCGGTTTCCCATGCACGCTCGCATATGTGCGCTCGCGTGTGGCTACGCTGTTTTCCTACTGTGACAAGTCAAAATGTATTCCGTGAAAAAAGGCCTATGCTATGAATTACACCAAAACACTTGCTTCGGTTCAGCCATCAAAACCACTACAGTTAGGTTTAGGTAAATAATGGTTGGGTTTAAAACTATTTTGTTTGTACAGTGAAAATGACAATGAACGTTGTGAAGACGGGACACCAGCTGATTGAAACGTGACACACGAGACACGAACATCGGCCTCCTGGATGAAAACCTTGTGTTTGTTGGACCCAATCACCTCCCCTCCCGCCCGGTGTGTCTTTTCGCTCTTTAAACCACGTCACCACACTCCCGACGCACTTTCCCTGAGTGTTTAATATTGACGCAGGTGGGTTTACATTATAGTTTAAAGGTATAATATGCAACAATTTGCGTAGACTGATACAAAAAATAATCCATCTCATTCATCACTTGTGACTCTCTAGAAGTGTGTGGTGGTGGTCTGTTTCTGCAGAGACCCGGCAGCCCTCTGCCTGGATTTTCTAATAACGGCACGCTGTGTGTGCAGAAGTCCCCCTTTAGTGCCATCAGATACAAAGCTGCCATATTTGACGGATGAGAACAGGTTTGTTTCATCGCTGTGAGGTCCTCTGTCGTGTGCTGCTATTGGTGGGTTAGTTTGACCGAGGCGCGCGCACACACACACACACACACACACACACAGAGCAGAGAGGACAGTCTGCCGTTCGGCTGCTCTCATTCAAAATCTGGCAACTCGGCACCTTCCCCGCAGGGTTGTGTGGGGGTGTTAGGAGTTAGTTGTGTGTTACACACTGTTCCTTTAAAGATCATTCTTGATGTCGAGGGTGGGATGGGGGTCCTAACTCAAAAGTCCAGTCAACTTTTTTTGGGTTAGAGCTTAGTCCCTAAATTCTGTTGTTGTATATCTAACATTGAATAACCTGTAAAGACACCTGTGGTGAACCTTAGTGGCATAAAGGAGCTTCATACTTGGCCACCATTTCTGTTTGGTTGAAATGCAGCTATCAGGACGCTATTTACATTCACAGGCAGCAGAGGGCAGCAACAGACTGATAGAGAAACCAGGTTTTGGACATTGGATTCAGTCTATTCACTGACATTTTGTTCAATAGGATGTATACACTCACCGGCCACTTTATTAGGCACACCTGTTCAATTGCCAATCACATGGCAGCAACTCAATGCATTACGTCATCTAGACGTGGTGAAGACGACTTGCTGAAGTTCAAACCGAGCATCAGAATGGGGAAGAAAGGGGATTGAAGTGACTTTGAACGTGGCATGGTTGTTGGTGCCAGACGGGCTGGTCTGAGTATTAAACTGCTGATCTACTGGGATTTTCACCACAACCATCTCTAGGGTTTACAGAGAATGGTCCCAACAAGAGAACAGATCCAGTGAGCTGCAGTTGTGTGGACGGAAATGCCTTGTTGATGTCAGAGGTCAGAGGAGAATGGGCAGAGTGGTTGGAGATGATAGAAAGGCAACAGTAACTCAAATAACCACTCGTTACAACCAAGGTATGCAGAATACCATCTCTGAACGCACAACACGTCCAACCTTGAAGCAGATGAAGACCACCCGGTA
>CAKAOH010025207.1:0-34066 GCA_916701665.1 Sebastiscus tertius | reverse complement strand
CACACACACACACACACACACACACACACACACACACACACACACACACACACACACACACACACACAATTTTACAGTGAATCTCCTAAAACACACAAACCCCATTCTCATGTCGCTCCCTCCTCTCTTAAACACACACAGACCGCGCAGTGTAAAAACATTACACTTTTATACACTCACACATGCAGAAAGGTGACGAGAAAACAGCTGGCCGGCCGATCATTATTTACTGTCACTGCAGAATCAGTGAATACAGGAGAGGAAGGGTGCTCATAAAGTTGCAATAAAAAAAGGGATGACTTTATTATTTTATTCAATCACTTTAATTCATCATTGTAGCAGAAATCACTGTAGTATTAAAGTCCAAATGCTCAATTTCTACTCTATAAAAAGTACTTTAACAGTTATATCTACTAGGGCTGTGCATTGGCAAGAATCTGGCGATACAGGAGTGATACAGGAGTTACGATTCAATATCTTGCAATGTATTGCACTTTTTTTTTTTTTAAATCAAATTTTAGGAAAACTGTATAATATAAATAACACACTACCATTTCCATAAAAACAGAGTAAAAAAAAGTTTACTTTTTATTAGGGCCATCAAAGTTAACGCAACAATAATGCATTAACGCAAATTCATTTTAATGCCACTAATTTCTTTAACACGTTAACGCAATTGATCTTTTGGAGGTTGAAGCAGGCTCAGTTTTAAAGGTAGCTCATATGAAACCAAAAGACCTGAGGAATCCATTGGTACCAACCATGTCATACTAGCTTGTCGCAAAGGAGGTTAAATAACACTCCAAACTTACGCTAAATTTTGACGAGGAAAAACTGTCATGGGCATTTTCCAAGGGGTTTGTTGACCTCTGACCTCAAGATATGTGAATGAAAATGGGTTCTATGGGTACCCAGGAGTCTCCCCTTTACAGACATGCCCACTTTATGATAATCACATGCAGTTTGGGGCAAGTCATAGTCAAGTCAGCACATTGACACACTGACAGCTGTTGTTGCCTGTTGGGCTTGAGTTTGCCATGTTATGCAATACCTGTGAGGGTTTCTGGACAATATTTGTCACCGTTTTGTAAGCAAGCATATTTTTATTAAATACTTGCCAAATCTCCTTTTAAGGTAAATTTTGAACAGAAAAAAATATGCAAAAAATGTGCAATTACCAATGGATAATCGACACTTTTTTTTAATGTATGTATAATTCTATTTTTAATTTTTGTATTTTTATTTGTACTCTATAAAACCAAGACGATAGCTGCTACAGCAAATACAATTGAATTACTGTAGATTTATAGTTTCACGCCATCTTCTCAAGCCTCTAACTGGATTACATTGTACAAACGCAGCAATATTATTCTGCCAGACACACAGAGGAGCAAAATCTCTAAATAAATATTGACTTTTCATAGCTGGCTCATCCAGGCTATGACTTATCTGCCCTCGCACAAACACTGCCATTGTAATATTTGAGCGCGCGCGCGCGTGTGTGTGTGTGTGTGTGTGTGTGTGTGTGTGTGTGTGTGTGTGCGTGTGTGTGTACTCGCCAGAGTCTGCAGAGGTGCCCTGGGAGGCGTCACCAGAAGATACCACAGCGACTCCATCGATAGGCGTCCCACCAGACACAGATGCAGCAGTGGCTGCTGGGACAGCGGCGGAAGTGCCTGGAGATGGTGCCATTCCCGTTTTCTTGGGTGCAACGACGACACTTCTACAGAGAGAGACGAGACAAATTATTCATTTAATTGTCACCTTGACAGAACTATTGTAAGAAAAGGCTGACGGTGCCAGCTCACAGCGAGCCTCGTATGACTTTAATGTACACAGTATGGCTGGAACGACACCAACTCAGTCATAAATCCATTAGACTGGAAGAGTAATTACAGGGCCACTTTACCGGCACAACATATTTTAAAATAGTCACATTCATCTCGCTACAAACCAGCTACCTGCAGCAGTCTTTCATCTGGAGTAATAGTGTAATTTTGACAGCCTTGTGAAGAAAAATGCATTTCACTTTGCTTGTTGAACACAGTCTTAGGCATCACAGCATGTACAGTAGTGTATGGACAAACTGTGCATGGAATATTTCAGTATAAACAACTGAAGCCCACTTTTGGTGTATGTTCTTCAACGGCACAAACAAACTTTTTGCAATTGAAAGCAATCCTTCTAAAGCACATCGTAGGGCCCTTATTGTTCATTGCTAATATGATACCGGGGTTAAGGCATGGTCACACATGCGCGAATGCAGCCGAGTGACCATCACCTGCCAAAGCAATATTCGCCTGAAAGTTCACCGAAGTTGAACTGCCCGCAAATCCGAAAATGTAAATTTGCCTCGCCACTGGCCTAGGAATGCTCAATAGGAACAGGCTAGATTTTTAAAGCCTGAAAACAGAGCCGTGAGGAGGTGCAGAAGTCTAGTTTTCTCTCAGAACACTTGAATTACAATATGCTGAAAGGTTATTATGGGATTTTTGCCCAATGATGCCAAAAACATTCTGCCTACTGCTGCTTTAACAGGCACTCAGGCCAAAGCTCCATCTCCCCACACCAAGAGGATAACAGGAACCACCACCTATAATAAGGTAAAGACTGTACATGTTTGTTATATAAACACTGGAATATGACTTATAAATGGGGAGTGAGGGGGGCCCAGGCAGTCAGAAGCAACCATTCAGCTGACAGCTAGCTTAAATTTCTAAACTCAGTTATCTATGCGATGATAATGCTGCTCCTTTAGATGTCCCTCTGGTAAAGTAACAGGAAGTGTTTCTCGTAGCGATGTGGTACGACTGAGTGGAGTTCAATTCCCATCCGGCGAACAGCAGATGGGAGGAGAGCAGCATGCAGATAAGCTGTCAGTTCAGACCAGGGCTCTGACAGACCACTGGCCATATCAAAGAGAGCCTGGCCCGGCTTATCAGTGCTGACACGAGGGAAGCAGGGTCTAATCACTGGCTACTGCTCCCTCTCAGAAACACAAACCAATGCAGGCTCACCAAGATATGCACACATCACATGCACAGTATTTGAATAGGGAAAGAAAAGAATGGCAGCATGCAGACAAAAGAGCTAACATACATTCCTGCATGATCCCAGAGTTGGTGTGTGTGCACCTTTCGTGCACACACAAGAGGATAGTTGGGTCTGGCTCCCTGCGGTTCAGACAGATACCTGGCTGCAGAATCAAAGGCTGTTCTCCGTTGATTTAAGGCAGGTGATCAGACCTATTAAAAGTTACTGTGAATGTTAAACGCTGACGGCTGCTTCGAGTGATCTACGATTTAAGAATAACAGAGTTGCACACGGAGGCCAGTGGCTTTACAGTTGTGTTTACTGAAAAAGTATGGCAAGGAAAGAGTGGAGATAAAAGTTTCTGGTAACTTTTTTTCGGTTCTGATAGCAAAGTGGGCTGGATTGTGGTATCAGTGTACAAGGGCGGCGCTGACGTGAAGCACCCCAGGTGTCAACAGCAGGCCCCCTGCCGTGTGGAGGCTGGGAGTGTGTGTGTGTGTGTGTGTGAATGTGTCCAAAAATATTTGAATATATGCATATGAGTGTTAAAAACAAATGCTCGAGTGCACAAGTGTGTGCGAGTCTGCCAGTGAACATGTCCGTGTATGTGTTTGGCCTTCCATCTGTTCCCCCAGCAAAAGGCCCAGTGAATTATTCAGCAGGTCATTAGCCACACTTATCATGAGTGGGCCGCCCCAGTCGATTAATCAGCCGTCAGCGGCCCCACTCAACCCACAAACAGGAGCCCAAGACAGTGTGTGTGTGTGTGTGTGTGTGTGTGTGTGTGTGTGTGTGTGTGTGTGTGTGTGTGTGTGTGTGTGTGTGTGTGTGTCTGTGTCTGTGTATGCTGGGCTGAATTATTTAAAGGCTTTAACCTACAATGGATAAGTGCAGTAAACACTGTGATTCCAGTAATCTCTGCTATTTCAGGTAAAACAAGTGCGAGAATGAGTAAGGAAGTGTCAGTGGTGTGTGTGTGAGAGTGTAAAAATATCGTCCTCTAGAGTGTTAGCAGAGCCAACTCATGTGAGGGAGGGGAGCATTCACCCCAGCAGAGCTTTGATCTCAACTTTCACCCTTGTTCCACGCAACCCTGTGCATGTTCAAAATGCTATTCGTCGACACACACGGGAACACATTTGCATGTACACACACTACTTTCAAATCAACTGTGATTAAGTCCACGGCATCCAAAGCTGTGATTGGATGATGATGGCTGGTGTGGGAGGGGCTTTAACTTGATGACATCAGTGATTAATGAGCAGAGCGACTGGGACCTATAAGGGGCCTGCAAAGTATGAGAATAGCAGAATCTCAATGTTTTTCATGTGTGTTTGTGAGCACAAGGATATTGCACTGCATGTACAGTAGTATACACGCATGGTGATTGCATCAGGAATGGATGCAATGGTTGGATATTACTTATTTAGAACGAGGAGCAAAAACAGAAAATGTTGAAATTTTGCCTGAAGTGGCAAAAAAAAGTTTAATTTTGTTTAAGGTACTAAATGTGAGATTGGGAGCATTTCTATTGCCGACGCACGGCTCTCAACATGGTGACGGCTGAGCCGACAGGGTAGTGTCTAGAAGGGAAACCGCAAGTTGGGGAAATTCTCGCGAGATGGTTAAGGTTAGGCATTGATCTTGAATAGTTAAGGTTAGGATGAGGTGTCAGGCTGCGAGTCTCGCGAGAGTTTTTGCAAGTTTTTGCAGATCTAAGATCCGATTTCGCAGTTTGCAGGTTACCTTCTAGACACGACACACAGCGGTGCTAACAGCACTAGCAGTGAAAACTACAGCAACAGCGCTGACAGAGCTATGTGTTTACCTGAGGGAGAACCGGAGGGTTTGTGCTACGCTTCTGTAACGGCGCCATCGGGAGAGAGAGTGCAGAGCAGCGGCCGTGAGCTAGCCAGTGGGGCACGCTCACATGCACTAAAAGCATGCGCAGCCGGTCTGCCTATGTCAACAACGCAAGGAGAAGCTCAGATTACAACACACACAGAGGGAGAGTGACTTCATTCTCTGCTCAGGTAGACATTACTCCTCTATATCTTTACATAGACAATAGTTGTTTGCTGCTATATTAATGCTCTGGATATTGTATAGAGCACCTTTAATGATCTACCTTATGCAATGTGTGTATATGTATGTACATACTTATATGTATATGTGCAGGTGTATTTAGATATGCATATACTGTAGTGCAGCCCTTATCTTGTTACTAGTGAGGCATCTTGGGAGGTATCGTGTCATCGATCTTTAAGTGAATTCTGTGTGTTTGTCTTGTATTGCTGGTTAATGAATCACTTGAAAAATGATATGCTTTGTAAATGCAGGGTATTAAAACCAAAATAATACAATACTGTATATGTGAAATAGAGCCCAACCGATATATTGGCAGCGCCAATATTGGCTTGGTATTTGTAGGGAGAAACGTAGTACAATGAATGTTTTATAAGTTAAATTTTAAATGTGCTTTAAGCCCTATTTTTATTCATTCAAGTTTAAAATACTTGATTCGTTATTGATGTTGTTTCCAATGAGAGTTACAGTTGAAAATGTACTGTCATCTTAGAATTGACCATTACGGTTATATTTATTGCTCTACTTTTAGGTTTTCTGCTACGGCAGATATCTTTGTCAAAACTTTCTAATAATTCTATTTGAGAATTTATGGTAAAAAATGGTTAAGTGTTTGCATAAAGTTGTGAAGGAAAACAGCCGCACATGGCGCAAAGAATTATTTAATAATTTACTAACGTTTTGACATGACCGTCTTGTTTTTAATCGTTTTTTTCGTGGCTACATGTGTGCAACTATTTTCGCTCATACCTGTATTTTCACCATGGTCAGCACTTTTAGCATGACTAAATATTGGCTGAGTTAAACTGTAGCTAATGGACCCCCCACCTTCTGAAATATTGATATGTTAAACCGTATCAACCATAAAAATAGTCCCAAAAACTAAAAGTAATAAAGTAACTTGAATAAAGTCTGCTGTCTGCTTATAACAGTCTTAATGACATATAAATGCAGATAAGATAGCTGATTAGTTTGATGCAGGATCAGTAGTAAGGTGTCACAGGTGTATAACAAAAGGTGAACTTGTATGAACCCCTGTGCTTTTTTTGAAGTGTGATATAGAAATATGAAAAGGGAGCAGAACGGCTTTCGCTCTTTCAGTTGTGTTTGTGTCCGACATGCTTACCCTCTTCCTAAGCTGTACATTAACAACACGTCAGCATCAACACAACTCATCTGTACATCTACTCTCACATGCATGCGGAGTCTGCCGCCAGGAATGCAAACAACTGCACCATGTATATCCCCAATGTCTAACACTCACATATTCTGCTGAACCGTGCGGTCTAAATCATCGGCTTGTACAATGACACTGTTTAGTTCTGGTTAGTGTCAGCAAATATTTGCAGACTGGCTGTCATAACAGGGGCATGGCTGAGAAATGGATGGGAGAAATCCAGCAGGTCTCCACTAGTAAATAAATCAGTAGGGATACTTCACCCCCTGACCAACCCCCCGGTTTTTATCTGGGAGATCCCAGCTTCTTTCATACATTGGTCTCGTAAATCCAGCCCTCTGGGTGAGTGGAAAGTTGCCATGTTCTGGCAGGAGATGTTAGTGTGGAATATCAGCTCTGGCTTGTACTGGTGTCACTGGGAGACTTACTGGTCAGTGGGAGATGCTGAGCAGTGATAGATTCATTACAACAAGATAATAAACATAGAACATGTCTGCATGCGTGGTAGGTAGAGATGGTAAGGGTAAGGACTAGAGACAGCGGGCTGATAAAGAGTGGTAACCTCAGGAGATAAGATAATAAATATAGGCGTAAAGCCAGTGAGTGATATGGATAGTACGGCAGTTTTGACCAAGAGACATCAAAAGAATTTTGCACCTTGGCAGTGAGATCTGAGAATGGGGGAACGTAAGAAATCTGGGTAGACAACCCGGTGTCACGCCAAAGCTTGTAAAAGACCTGCCTGTCAACCAGAGGATAGCGTGTCAGTGTCACATTTTTCCTCTCCGAAGCATGGATATTACACGCGTGTATGAAAGTGCAGTACCAGCAGGGAGCAAGAAAACTACTCACTTAGGTTTAGGCAACAAAACCAGTTAGTTAGTTTTAGGAAAAAACGTCCTGGTTGGCCGTAACATTTGTATGTAAATACTAAAATACGTACGGAAACAATGTAACAAATACGGAAAAACACGTCACAAACGTCACTAACATAACTTACAACACAAAACACGGGTCTCCTGGTTGAAAGTTGAAAGTGTTTGTTAGTCGATTCGATTATTTTAAAGTGGTGCTTTTGTGTGATTCTTTGTAGAGAAACTCAGTTTTACAGATCTGTTGATTAAATCAACTAATCCATTTGTCGACAAAATCGTATGAGTGTTAGTTGACTAAGAATTTCTTTGATCAAGGGCAGCCCTACAAATGTGTATTAATCAGAAACTGACAACATCCCCGAAAACTGATGTTTGCTTAAAACAGTGCGCAACTGTTTTAGGAAATAAATTAGCCTTTTTAAAAAATGAAAGTATATATTAGTGACCCCCTTTTTTGAGGATGTACATCCTCAGTAGGAACCAATGAGCTTGGGGCTGAGAGCCAGACAGGGCTGTAAATTATTGAAATAAACGTACTGTTGGTGTATTTTCAAGGGATTTGTTAACAATAACAAAAATTTGGAATATTGCCAGCCTTTTTTTCTTTAACTGAAAATAAATGAATTATTAGTAACAGCCCTACTGTACAATGTGTTCATGTGTGAACACCCTCAGAGAGGCTTTTATTCCCTGTTAAAAGGGAGCCGGGGTAAAGTTTGCTGTCTGTTTCTGGGCTGTGTACCTTGTATGAAGAGGCTCCCATCGGCAACGAGCGAGCTGTTAGTCTATGTTCTCCAGCTCTCCTGACGTCCTCTCTTCCTACTGAGTGTGCTCAGCGGACAGGAGCCAGTCTAATCCCCCTGATATGAGGAGCGCCCTGAGACCTGACAAAGCATTCCTCAGATAAAGACACGCGATCACAGAGATGCCGTGGAATTCCCACAGTTGGGGGTAGGCAGACTGACTAAGTGTGTTTGTGAGAGCGAGAGAGAGAGACAGAAACGGAGAAATCTTTTCTTCAGTACATGAGAACCTTGACTTGACATCACCCCCATGGAGACTTCTTTCTCCCCCTTCTCCCATCTCTCTCAAGTCTCTACCACCCTCTCCCCCCTCTGCCGTTTGTGAACGTCTGTCTCCGAATCAGCGCTCCAAATGCAAACCAGACCGGTGACCATCCTCTCTCACCTGGGCCCGTCTGCGGCTTCAGTACCAGGCTCTGCTTTTGAAGCCTTGCTCCTGACTGTTTACCCCCTGCACCTCCAGGGGTAATGCAAATTATTCCGCTTTTATGCCAGAAAAAAAAAGGGGCTTCTAATGCTAGACAGGGAGAGACGAGCAGCAGGAGAGATGAAAAAGAAAGTCGTTTAATATCAGTGACACGGTGAAAAGAAACAGCTTCCTGCCAGCTTCGTTTCTCCGTCTCTTCATCCCAGACATGACTCCTGTTTTCCTTAAGACAGGTTTCTCTGTAAGGCAGTTTGCTTGGGATGAGGAGCTATATCGACAGCTAAAAGAAACAACAATGGGAGTAAGGGGGGGAAAGAGTCTGAGACTGAGATTCCCCCTGGTTCAAAAGGGTTTCTGTTACAGAATGTTTTTTCAAGATGCACCTCCTCTGAGGATACCAAGCTGAGATGTCTTCAAGGTCTGACTTTCAAAAGTCCCCTGCAGTTATGTTGGGATAAACGGTATGAAACTGTCAACTGTGAAGCTTGAGAATCACACGCACCATATGGGCTCTCGAGGAGCTGATGAAGCTGTCAGGTTCGCACTGGAGGAATTTTAGCCCTGATTTTTTTCCCCACAATCACCAACGTGCAGAGCAGAAAAGCACGATTTTCTATAAATACTATGATAGTATATGTTTGAACCTGTGCGCTTACCTGTCAAAGGAGCGAAACTGCATGGATGAATCTCTTGCCGCGTCGCCCAGATTCCCTAGAAACGCTGGTGGCAGCAGACTCGGGTCCACCATGATATCATCAGCTGGAGCGCTCACCAGGCTGCGCAGGATGTCCTTCACATTCTTGCCCTTTGAGTCGGCAGGGAGAGAAGGTCTGACCTCAGACGACAGTGTAGACAAGGCCTCTGAGATGGCGTCTGGGCCGTGAGTCACGCCAGAGGATGACAGGTCTGCCTCGCTTGCGGCGGTTGAGGTGTGGTCATCACCAATGCCAGAATCATACCGCCGGAGAGAGACGCCGTTCTCCACTTCTAGTCCACCAGAAATGGCACCGCTATCTGAAAAGACACAAATAGCAAAGAAGAAAATTGAGCAATAAAGCCACGTCATATGAGTGGACCCCCACAACGGGTCACGAGCTGAATAACAACAAAACAAAATAGTTTATTGAGTTTTGTCTTATCTTTTTCTTATTCTACAGTGTAAAACTGTGTAGTGCAATACATTATAGATTCAACAGCTCCAAAAAATATTAATTTATTGCAAATGAGATGTATTTCTCTCCATCAGCTAAAATATATGACATCATAAAGTTTGAATTATGTAAACAGAAATGACGACTAATGGTTAATTTGTCCATTGATATTAAGTTTATCAGCCTATTTTATGTGTAGTTTGGGATTTATCCTATAATTATTATCAATAATGTGTAGTTTGTTTATTATTAGTTATTTTATTATATGTTTTCTTATTTTATTTTATTGATTTTTTTCTGTTTTTATCCTTTTTGCATCGACAATAAGTGAGGGTTGGGTGGCAAAAATACTAAAATATGGAGGGACAATCATTTACATGTGTGCTGTATTTGTATGTTTCTGTACACCTGATGTTACTTCCAATAAAATATTACTGAAAAATAAATTAATTAATAAAAATGAATCATATGAAGAATCTAAAAAGCGGTCATACGTACTCTACACAAAGCTTTGTATTTAGGGGTCAAAAGCAGAAAAGCATTACAGATTGCAGTATTATCTTCCTGTGTAGATACATATTTTCTTTGAAGCTGCTGTATACCTGTGCTCCTGGCAGACTGGGATCGCTGAGGGTGTTTCTTGTCATTGTGGGGCTCCAGGATGTCGCGGTACTTTGACACCATGAGGACTGAGATGAAGTAGACAACAGCAAGCGCCAGAAACTGAGCCTGCTTACTGTCCTCCTGAAACAAACAAAATACACTAAATGATCTGTGTCTTCTCCAGAAAGCTGTCATTTTTATGGGTGTTAATGCACACTGTGCTGTTTGTCCGTATGTTGCACAGATGCGTTTTCTGTACGACTCACGATATCTCTGAAGACGACGGCCCTGAGGCGGTTAATGTCCATGTCCTGAAGAAGCCTGTCCAGGTCTCTGACTGGAGACATCCCACCTGTCACTGCATCAACAGGACTCTGCACGGACATCAAAACATTACCACATGAAATATATTATAGTCTCTCTGCCCTTTTACACCAGCGAGGATGTTTATTAATCCATGTGCACTTCATGGAGCAGGGTAAGGTTTCACAGCTTAGGGAAGCTATCCCTCCTGGGATCTTGTCCTTAACATAATGGCTTTTCTATAGAGCCACTGCATTATAAATGAGCTTTAACACCCGGTTCAGGGAAGAGCAACATGACTTTACTGGAAGTCACTGTATCAAATCAAAGGGGCAACGACAAGAAGCCTGGTCTAGTGTCAGAAATAGCAACCGGCGTGGTAATATAATAAGATATGAGCTAATGCAATAGCGCTTGGTTGTTGTTGTTGGTGAGCAGGACAAAGGACAAAGCGTCTTCTGGTTTATTATTGAGTATAGGAAAAGGGAAAAGGAAGGAGAAAAACTCCAATACAAGTGAGAGTGATTACTGATGCAAAAATGTTATTTTGCATTTTAAAGCTATGGTTGGTAATCATTTTCAAAAAATGTTTTTGTTATATTTGTTGAAATTCTCATTACACCCCCCAACAATCAATGAATCCAATATTGACATGACAAAAAAAAGAATAAAATCTGGTATCTGTGGTTGTTGCATGACTGTAATAACCCGTCCAATCATTTCATTCGGCCCAAATAAAATTATTGTACGGGCTGCCTGCATTCCACAAGCAGCTAACTTGACAGTTGTGAGTACTAACAATAGTTATATTCTTTGTTTACGTTCATAATGATAATTTTTGGGGAGTGGATTTGGAGGGAGGTCTGAAGGGACGGGCTGTCATCGTACATCGGATTCGTCCTTTCCGCGCTTCCCATTCATTGTCAATGTAAGCAGCTGTGCAATGCGTTCTGGTTGCATGGCTTTGCGTTTCGAGAGACAGGCGGTCACGTTGGCCGCTTCTAATTTGCATAAAGTTGAAGTCGAGGCTACAGTATGCAAATCAGGGGCATCCAGCGCGACTCGCCGCCTCTGGAAACTCTCGAAAACCGTTTAAACTAACCGTTGTCGATCTAAAATGAAGACAGATTCAGCAAGTGCATGGCTTATTTCTCGACTAATATGTTTTCAGAAACACATTTTGGTGAACTACTTTCATAATATATGAGGAAAAAACGAGCCGTGAGGGAAAGTCTTCGTCCAATCAGGTGCCTTTTGTCTAGTGGCAGCCCATCAAGCATCCAATGCTGGGAAGCGAGGTGATCCCTCACGTCCAAAAACTCCCCTGTGGACGCGTACCAATCAGTGTTTTGATGACTTGGAGACTTTCTCACTAGATTTAGGGACTTTTGGAACTAGTGCTGCTAGCTTTTTTCACTGGAAAACAGTTGCCAACACTGAACTGGGTTTATCAGCTGAATCATTTTTTTTTTTTAAATCTAGCGTGCTCTTGTTAGTTTCTCCAGATTACCAGCCCTAGCTTTAAGGGAAACACTTGTAAAACAGCAGAGGACGTGTAGAAAATGTGCAAGATAATGAAGTGAGGAGATGATTTGGGTTACTTGCCTGCGCGGCTGCAGACATGGCCGCTCCCAGCGCCGTGCTGGGCATGGCTGTATAGCTGCGTGCTGTGGCTTCTGCGCTGTACTTAATCTGGGCTTGCTGACACTCCAGGCAGTTTCTTACCGCCATAGCACACACTGGGGAGGGATGGAGGAAGAGATATTATGTAACATCATATAAATAAAGTCATTTTCAGAGTAATATGTAGAAGCATTATGCTGAAGTGCCTAAAAAAGAGATGGCACCCAAAGCAAAAAAATAGAGAAATCTCTGCTCATAAAGTGAGAAAACCACAACAGGAGAGAAAAACAAAAGGAGAAAAAGTGGAGCCATGACAAGGTCAGTGCTCTAGCCAACTCTGGCAGCATCGTTCACTCTTCCCTGCTCCACCTCTCCTCCCAAGGTCACAGTGCAAGGGTGTGCTCTTGAATCACAGCTCCCATAACAAATGACACTGCTGGGGTGTGCACATGCTGACTAGGCAGCAAGATACGTCCCTTTGTCGCAAGAAAATCTTGCGGTCGGACAACTTTATGTGGGTTCAAAACTGGCACGCTTAACCATTTGTAATCTAATGTGTTGGGAGCTCCTCCCAACCCTCCCGCCGAGCCGTACTTGACAACTGACAAATGTTAACTCTGAGCCATTTAGATTACGAAGGAGGGAATTATTCCGTCTGGAAATGGGCTCGCTTTTTCCATTAGGACTACTCTTTCATACGACCATTTATAAAAAGAGAGGTGGGGGGGAGGGAGGGGTGGAGATGCTAAAACCTTGTTACAGTCTTCCAAAATCAGATTAGGTGCCAGCAATGGGGAGCGCATACCTCATCAAATATTCATTTCATAACGGCTGCTTTCTAAAACTGGACCTGTAGTACGCTGGCATCACTTTGCAGAACAGCAGTTGGATAATATCTGAGAGGCTCTTTGTGTAACAAGTTTGCATTTTTTCTTGTATGTAACCTTCACTGTAATGAGTATCTAAAAGCTAAAACTGATACCTGGATATGCACCATTACATATATGGAACAAAGCATGAAGGAATTATTTAAATCAGTGTAGAAAGTATTGCACCACTTCCACTTCCAGTGAGTGTGTGTGTTGATCTGTGTTTGCTGAAAAGGTGCCACACATAAAATGAATAATGTAAGAATTTCAATATCTTTTATTCAGCTAGAGCGCTGCTCGGCTCCTGATGCTGTCAGTGGAAACTGTAATAGCCGGGAACAGAAGGCTGAGAGAAAGGCCTCGGGCTACGCTGCACTACAGTGCAGCCAAGGCCATTATGTAGAACTCACTATATCATGATAGCAGCCATTTTAGAGTGTTGCCATGCAGTGGGGTTATAATAACAAGATAAGAAGAGTGCTGATAGGAGCAGAGTGAAAGAGGCGAGGGAATGAGAGCGGCGGCTGGAGATGGAGAGGAAGACGGCAGGAAAGAAAGAGAGTATACAGAAGGGAGGGTCAAACAGGCTACAGGGAGCCATGACTGAGGCGAATACAAGAGGCTACTGCCGGGCGATAGGAGGTGGATCGATGAACAGCGGAGGACAGAGGGCTCGGTAAGAGGAGGAGATAGAAGACGGGAATTCAGATGAGTAGAAAAGACAGCTAAACAAAAAAAACTGCAGGATTCAAGAAATAAAAAAATAGGACAGACAAAAGGAGAGAATGTATGCGATGTATAAAAGCAAATGTTTTAGGAGTAATGAGTCTATTCAAATAAAAGAAGTCGACCAAGTGATGAGGAAAAGAAACAAACATCGGTGTGCGTACCGAGGCGAAGGCACTGCCGTAAGATGCCTCCTGATGACATGTTTTTCTCAGCTTCTATCTCAGTGAAGTTCATGGAGCTGGCAAAGACGAGGACATCTACGAGGTTGATGAGGCGCTGTAAGAAGGTGACCGAAGCCTCCACCGACAAGCCCTGAGACGGTTCAATGTTCTCCAGTTCATGCTGGTAGCAGAGAGAGGAAAGTTCATACAGGAATTAATGGATAAGTAATCGTAGGAGTAAATGTTCTTATTTTTGTAAATTAATTTCATTCAGTATAGAGTGCAGGTTGATTCTAAAAGCTTATTTAAAATGTATAGTAAAAGCTTTGCTTTGTATGAATAATACAAATGCATTAAAAAAAAAAAAGAGTACAGTATCTTTATTTAGATGTAAAGAACGCCATGGTAACATAAAAGACTCTCTCTCTCCACCTCCCCACTCTCTTATTTTGAGTGTAATTAATTTACCAAAAAAGAAACAAAACACACAATAAACAAAGTTAAAGATTAATTTGACTGAATTTTCTATAGATAATTCTATAGATCCAAAAAACAGGGACATCATACAAGACTCAAAACATGGGAACAGAGCTCCCATTAAGGGTGGGGGAAAAATAATGTATAAATATATCTTACAATTGTACAAAAATGCTTCTAAAAATGTAATGTAAGTATGGAATAAATGTGACAGCTGTACCGATAACACATCCTGATAGGAAAACATTTATAATTGGAATTTGTTACATCCCGTTTTAAATTTGGTTACAGACACAACCGAATTATAATGGAATTGAACTTCAACCCGTTTCTTAGACAGAGCAGTGAAGTCATTGACAGAAGCAAAGAATCATGTAAGAGAGCCGCAGTCACTGACAACACAAAAACAAACTAACCATGTTAGGAGGCAGCTAACTGTGCTCTAATGTGATTGGGAAAGGTCAATGTGGATGGATAACTTCCTGTGACATAAACTATATATACAGCCACAGTTAAGTACACACACACACACACACACACACACACACACACACACACACACACATATATGAGGAGACTCACAGAGGAAGAGGTGGCAGCAGAGAGAAGAGGTAAAATGCCTCCACACGCCATGATGAGGTTGTCCACCACCTGGGAGATGAGGTGAATGCTGTTGTGGACAAACACGACGTTCTCACTGCTGTTCACAAAGTCCAAAATCGTCTTGGTGGAGTGACTAAGAGGCAGAGGACAAAGAGATCGCTTTGTTAACAAAACACAAAGTAGAATATAACAAGTAGAAGAATCATAATCAGATTCTGGTTTATTTCTTATTTATCTATATATTTTGTATTTCAACACTTCCTTACGTCTTTTTTTCTGTTGTAAACTAATTTAAATGTAATGTTGTTACTGTTATTATTTGTTATTGTCTTTTTGTTTTGGAAAAATAAATGAATAAAAAAAAAAAAAATACCAATTTTAAAAAAACGAATCCGGTTTATAGCCAATTAGGTTTTCACATACAAGGAATTTGCTTCGGTGTATTCGTGCATAACAAACATAGCGAGAGAAAAATAAAAGTAAGTATTGCAAAAATCAAGAAAAATAAATATAGAATAGAAAAGAAAAGAAAAATGTGAAAAAATACTATAAAAAATACATAAAATATATCTGATTTCAAAATGGAAGAGCTGTGCAGTTTTTAAAAGTGGTAGTTTTGTGAAGAAATATGAACACAGAATAAAACCTCTTAGAAATAGAAGTGTGGTATTTTGACAAACTTAAAGTGAGTGAAATAACACAGTGGCTTGCCCACAGATCAGATTGTTCTTAGTTGCCGTTAACTGCTATCATTCAAGGATAAAAATATCCTACATATCTTTACAAAAACATTTCCTGTGCTTTGGTCTACACCTCATCAAGTGTCCTCAGCGGGGCATGAATTTCAAAGCATCCCTAGAGACTTGATTTTGACTTTAATGTAATATAAAGTACTGCTTTGTGCAAAGATTGTGCCTACTAGAAATATTTCTGGCCAATATCTATTTTTGCCTTTAAATGAGTAAATATGCAAAGAGAAATTCCTCATTTAGAAACATGGCAAATAATAGAGAACATACACACACATACACAAAACATAACTAAACCAGAAGGGAAATCTACCCAGTAACAAACAGATCTCCTTCCGGCACCACCTGATTAGGAGAAGGCTGCTCCTCGGAGGCACAGAAAGCCAATTAATCTCTATTCCATTAATCAATTAACTAAATAATTGTTACTGTAGCTAATGCATTAGTAAAGTGAAGAGTCAGCAGGTTGCTACCCTACCTCCTCCACATCTGGACATCTGTCTCAATAGAAAAGAGCAGGTCAGCGAGGAGTCGCTGGTGCATGTGGGACCAGCGGAACTCTGGGATACGAAACATGGTGGAACGAGGAGCCGAAGAGCTGCTGCCCTCTCTCTGCTGACCTGAAGACCCTCCTGCTGCTGCTGGTACTGCTGCTGCCGCCGCCGGCTGGCCTTGACTTGTTTCCTACAGTGAGACACCAATAATGCACAATTAACTGAAAATGATCAGTTCTATGAAACATCATTTAGTGAAAGATGAAAAGTAGATGCGTACCGTTGTAGAGGTCTCCTTCAGTTCAAGTCTCTCCGTGTCTAAGGCCACGTTGGACACATCCAGTCGGGCGATCTTGATCTCTTTGGTCTTGCTGACAGAGTCGGCACTCTTCTGGGTGTCAGAGTTTGAGGCAGCGGCGGTGCTGCCGTCTGTGGGAGTGGACAGGGTGTCCTCTTCAGTGGTGCCGGTGGTCTCTGAAGGCTGGCTAAGTGGAGGTGAGGGAGAGTCTGATGCTGCTGCGACCTCCTGGGCTGGAGAGGGCGGTGTGGCGTCAGAGGGCTGCTGGTCTGCAGAGGATGGCTCTTCATCTTTAACTTCTTCTTTGGGTGGTTCTGTCACACTTTGTTCAGGTGTTTCAGCTGGAGGAGTCTGACTCTCCACCTGTTTCACTTCAGCTTCACTCTCTTCTTGTATTCCAACTTCCTGCTTCTCCTCTTCGTCTGTCTTCATCTCACGACCTTCCTGATCATCTTTCTCGCCTTCCTCATCTTCATGTTTATCTTTTTTTTCTACATCCCCTTCCTCTCCGGTAGCAGCTGAAGCGTACGAGGACTCCTCTTGGCTATCATCACTAGCGTGGATCTGGTCACCGACGGAGGACGCGTCAACCAGGTCCTCGTTCAAGACGGAGGCTCCACCCGGCGCGCTGTTCTCCGGACAGGCCGCAGCCTCGGGGGACGTTTGGTCAGTCTTACCTTCTTGTTCCGACTCCACTGGCAGTTCTGTATCCGCTTCGTTCAAAGAGTCTTCTGTCATGGAGTTTGATGATTCACCTTTGGTAAGTTCAGGTTTTTCATCATCTGTTACAGGTGCTTCATCACTCGCAGATGTTGTCGCAGCATCTTTAACCTCTTCAGTTGCTTTTGTGTCATCCGTTTCAGCCTGGTCGCTGACTGGTGTTTGTAGGTCGTCAGTGTTCTTCTCCGTGGAAGTCTCTGCCGCTGGTTCCTGCTTGTTGGTCTCTTCATTCTGTTCCTCTTCATCAATTTTTTGTGTCACAGTAGCTTCGGTCTCTTTTCCATCATTACCTGAGCCATCTTTGGAAGACTCCTGAACCAACTCTTCTTCTTCTGCCCCTGCCAGGATGTTGGGCATGGTGACGGATACGCGTCCCCTTTCATCACCAGCCTCCGGAGGGCTGGAAGTCACGGTGGAACTGGATGCAGAGTCAGGGGACTTCTGGGACAGCTCGTCCACTCTGAGCTCAATGACAGTGGACGGGGCCGTCTCCTCTGCGGGTGGCCCGTTGACACAGTCCATGGTCTCCGAGCTTTGGCTGACACCAGAGATGGTTCGAATGGTGCTCATAGAGCCTGCAGACTCCTGACGCCGGTACTCATGGAACATACGGGACAGATTGTCCTTGTGCTGCTCGAAGGTGACCTGCAAACACAAACGAGTACATGTTCAGATGTATGGAACACTTCTAGTCTTGGCACCGATCTACCTAATTGGTCTATTCTTTAATCAAAGGATAATTCAGATTCCATTACACATTCATTCAATAAAGTCCAACAGGCAAGAAACACGTAGTAAGATGATCAAACAAAACAGCTTCCAGAATATTAACACTGCTTTATGTGGAGATAAAACTGGAAGTGAGTGCACCGGAAATGTCACTGTGCAGTAAAACCTACATGCAGACGACTATGATTAGCACAGTAGGTTAACCAGGAAGTCGGTCTGAGAACTGTGATGGATGTTAAACAGGGACACATAAGTTTGGCTAACCTGGGGGCTTGTTTAAAACCTTAAAAAAGGTCCAGTGTGTAGGATTTGGCGGCATCTATTGGTGAGGTTGCAGATTGCAACTAACTGAAACTTCTCCTGTGTGCCAAGCATGTAGGAGAACTACGGTGGCCTATGCGAAAACGTGAATGTCCCCCATCTAGAGCCAGTGTTTGGTTTGTCCACTCTGGGCTGCTGTAGAAACATGGCGGAGGTCTCCTTGAATAAGACCCGCTCCCTATGTAGATATAAACGGCTCAGTCTAAGGTAACGAAAACACAATGATTCTTACTTTCAGGTGGTTATACAGTAAAGAAAGCATACTTAAATTTATATTATTATTAATATAATATTCCATTTCTGCCAATAGATCCCCCTAAATGCTACACACTGGGCCTTTAACGCTTGTCTAACTGCATGTGTTTCTTGCTGAATTAAAACTTATTTTTAATAAGTTTAATTTTTCCCAGATTTCATTAAATAACTTGGTGAATATAATTTTGTTCTAATCAATAGGATGTATAGGCAAAACTACAAAAACAAGACCCAAATTGCTATAAATCAGGATTATCCTTAAAGGACCAGTGTGTAACATCTGGCGGTGAAGTTTCAAGCATTTAGAAACTCTGCGGTTAAATGTTGAACACTGAACAAATGCCATCTCATCCTATCAAATAAACCCTCCCTATGTCTAACTAATATCTATTGTTTACACATTCAGCCTTTTGCTTTATTATCCCCCCATGAACATGTTTTCTAGATGAACAACAACTTGTTTCATCTGGAAACATCACATAATGGAAGCAGGATATTCTCAAAATGCTCTTTAGCTGTGAGCTTATTACTGCCTCGAACCACTGGGACCATTTGTGGCTAACTGTGCCATATTTAAAACTTTTCCTCTCTCTTATGCGCCACTGCCCACGGCCCTATTAACCCCTATCAGTCTTCTTACATCTGATACGGGTAGACTAGACTGCTAGTCTATAACGACAATGGTCTGCAGTGGCATTTGAGGAAGAGCCCATCCATGTAAGCAGTCATAGATTAGCAGTAGATACTATTAGTGTGTGTCTGCTGGCTGTGCTGAGTGCGTGTCCGGCATCGGCAAATCCTCCCACGCCTAATTTAAGACCCGGCATTAATCACTGGGCTTGGAGGACAGAAAGTCAAAGATGGGTTGGTGGTAGACGGGAGGAGGGGGGGGACTAGTCCCACTTTGCTGCTTTTTCACCTGAGGCTATTTGGACAGAAGGAGAGAAACAGAAAGAAACAAAGAAAATAAGAAAGCCAGAGATCAAAAGGAAGGAAAAAAAATAAGAAACTGCAAAGGAGGAAGAGGAAGAAAGTGAGTCATTGAGAGTGGAAGAAAGGAAAGGGAGAGAAAAAGGCTGATTATTTGTAATTAATTAGGCGTTATTGTTCTAAATTAGCCTGCTACACGGCTGCTCATTAATCTTCTGTAGTGGGAGGCAGTGATTGGTAATCCATAGCTGTTTTCAGAGTGCACAGCCTGCTCTAAATGCGCCAGCAGTCCGTCTCTTTCTCTCTTCCTCCCTCGCTCCCAGTGATCACACAGCAAGACCTTCTACCCCATTAGTTTGAGCTTAATTTGACATTTAGCATTTTTTTAGCAATTAAAAGGCCGCATTCAGAGCGCGCCGCTATGGAAATTATGCGGGAGAGCGGTGCAGAACATAACGTCATAGATCCAGGATGCAGACTGTACATTAAGATGATGTATGTTGGCCTTAAATGGGGCTCTGTAACAGATCCAGTTACCATTAGACAGAGGTAGTATATGTCTCTGTGGTTTTTAAAAGAGCGTTTAGCCTCCCTACAATATAGAGAAACTGCCTTGGGTGGCTGAGACATCAGCGCTGATCTAATCTAATTTCATTCTACTCCATGACTCGGCCCGGCCTCAGTGGGGTATGGGAAAATGTTATGGTAATGTACGAAAACATGGTGGGCTTTTCTAATGTGACAGGTAACATGGTATTAACTGGGCGCAGCATACAAAAGACCAGAAATGGTCTTTGGAAGGGGACACACTAGCATAAACAAGACGACATTGCAATACTTCAATGCGGCAAGTTTCTGTAGTTTCACCTCCCACAAAACTTTTGAAAAATGAAATATATCATAAACCAGTGGTAGAAAGTAACTAAGTACAATTACTCAAGTACTGTAGTTAAGTAAAATTACGAGGTACTTACACTTTACTTGAGGATTTCCATTTTATGCTACTTTATACTTCTACTCCACTACATTTTGCAAGCAAGTATTATACTTTTTACTGCACTACATGTAAGGGATAACATACAGCTAGCGGGTCATTATTGTGAACGCCAATGGGGCGATATTTCACCAATGACCCGCTAGCTGTACATTATCCCATTTATTACACAGGTCTCACATCAGAACTGCGTTCATAGTAGCAGTCTGCTATAAAGAAATAACAGACCGTAGAACGCTGTGACTGACCAATCAGAATCGAGTATTCAACAAAGCCGTGTAATAATAATTTGATACCTTTAGCTAATTCAGAGATTCCGATTATCAATACAAAATATTAGAGCTGAAACAAGCTGAAAAATAATTAGCAACTATAGCATTTTCAATTAATTCAATTAATCATTTCAGTGATTATCCAGGCAGGAATAGTGATACACTCATTGTAAACTAAATATTTTTTGGTATTTGGACTTATGGTCGAAGAAAACGACATACAAAAACGTCACGTGTAACTCTGTGAAGTTGTGATGGCCATTTCCTGACAATCTTTTTGACATTTCTTAGACTAAACAATTATCGATTAATTGAAGAAAAAAGAATTATCGTCAGATTAATCGATAATGAAAATAAATCGGTAGCTGCAGCCCTACAAAATATAAATTAACTAATAAATTATGATATATTATCAATGGTTAAGCTATCCACATAATATAAATAAATAATGTATATAAAATATAATAAATATATTAAAAATTATTCAAATAAATCCCATGTTTACCAGCTGCAACATTAAAGTGGTGAACACATTAATGCATCAATAATTATAATACAATAATAAAATATGTTATTCTGCATAATAGAGTACTTTTACTTTTATTTAGGTATATTTTGATGCTAATACTTTTGCACTTTTACTTCTGAGTACTTCTTCCACTTCTGTCACAAACAGACAAACACACAAATATCTCCTCTTCCCTGCAGTCCAACAAGACCTGCAATCACATTTCCAAAACAATCTATACAGAACATAGACCTTCCACTGTCACCATGTCTGTGCTGTAAAGCTGATCTGGAATAAGCAGGGGCCCACACACCACAACCTGTTTGGTGAGGGTCAGCGTGGCGGAGCACTGATCTTGAGAGACCCCCACAGTAGGAGCCTGGGAGTCCCCATTTAGATAAATAGATAGAGAGCGACCACAAAACAAAGGGGGAAATGGGGAGGGCAGCGTGGCTCTAATCCGATTAGCTAAATGCAATTCCTCCTCCAAAATCAATGTCATCTGCTACCGCGGTGCTGGCTGGGTGGTTTTTTGCTCTCGTTCACAATATCTTCCTTTCTCGCTCGTTGTAAAAACATTTTTCTTCTTAGTTTTCTCCTCCCGTCTGATCCAGTGATATGCATAAAGTCTTTATCTGTAATTTCCATCACAACCATAGGAGGACAAGCTTGCACAAAGGTCCTTCAGGATGCTGTACATTAAAATTGTTTTAACGGGGTTCCTATCGGCTCATTATTATACATTTTACTTTGAGACTAATATTTATTTCAGAATTACAAGATAAAAGATTAAATAGGTGGACACTAATGCTGGCAGTCTACTGGATAGTATAGACAGCACTTGATGCATGGCTATTGTCTAGCATTGGCTAGTCAATGTTCTCACTTTCTCCTTCCTTTGTCCACTTGTCAATGTATCTATCTGAACCACAGCTTGCGTGTAACGTCTCAATAACCCCACAGGGCAAAAGGTACATGGCAACACTATTCTGCATTCCACCCATAATAACTGAAAACGGGTGATTAAACTAAATACCTCCAAATATGCTCAACTTCTAAACATAAATTGGAAAATGACCAGCTCTTACTGTCTATTATATTTTTGTTTTGGCTCATTTCAGCTCATATTTATCTTTTTGTGGTAAAACGTCTGACAGGTATAATGAAGTTAGCTGACAGTGGGAGTCTGGAGGACGGAGGGACCTTCACGCCCCGATCTCTCTCTCTCTCTCTCTCTCTTTTGGAGATCTCCTTGTTCTCAAACTGATTTGTGTGCAGAGATGGACGAGGGGCACCTTGGGTGGGTGTGTGGGCTGAGGGTGGGAGGGCTGTCGTGTCAGCGTGCCCACCTGCAGGAACATCTGTCTATTCAGAGAAACGCTCACACAGATACGCTTACTTCCTAATGACTGACATAGAAGGATACACACACACACAGACGCACCAAATGGACACAGATTTCTCTCAGAAATTTTAAATTCTCAACAAAACATAACCAGGCTCTTAGTGCATCTTGTTAGTCTATGCTTTGACAGCAGTAGACAATAAAATAAAAAGCAGCTCACTTTGAAGTTGGGCAGTGACAAAAGAGCCAATTGGAGCCAATCACAATGCACAAGTCAAACCTCTCTACAGTTCCCAAAAAAGGCTAAGATACACATTTTATACCTACAGATTAGTATTAAAGCTGCAATGATTAATCAATTAATCAATTACTTGTCAACTATTAAATTAATCACCAACTATTTTGATAATCGATTATTTGGTTTGAGTATTTTTTTTAAGAAAAAAAAAGTCAGAATTCTCTGATTCCAGCTTCTTAAATGTGAATATTTTCTGGTTTCTTTACTCCTCTATGACAGTAAACTGAATATCTTTGAGTTGTGGACAAAATAAGACATTTGAGGACGTCATTTTGGGCTTTGGGAAACACTGATCGACATTTTTCAACATTTTATAACATTTTATAGACCAAACAACTAATCGATTTATCGAGAAAAATAATCAACAGATTAATCAACAATGAAAATAATCGTTACTTACAGCCCTAATTGGTATGACTGTAAAAAAAACTTAAAAAGTTACAAAATATGGTCCATATGGTTTCTGTTCACGGTTACACTCAAAAAGTGTAACAAAACTTTAAGTCTAGTTTTTAAAGCCAATAATGTGAACAAAGGGCCTAAACTATGGATAGAAATATGAAATTAGACTCTTATACTGTTATACTTTTATTTATCTGTTCAACCACATAGCAAAACGTGCCTTAAATGCAGTAAAAAGAAGAAACAACTAGAAGGGCACTCGGAGAATGCAGACCAACACCAAAGCCGTTTCCATAAGTGAAAGATAATGTGTGTATCCGCCCTGTAATTCGGATCGGCTCCAAACATTAATGGTTCTTCCTTGTCTCATGCTACACCCTTCCACTAGGGGTGTAACGATACATCAATATGTAACGATGTAGCGATTCAATGATCAACGATCCAAAATCATCGATGCAAATTGAAAACATCTATACATATCATCAACTTTAAGATGCGCCTTTATTTTGAAATTCCCATGGCATGTCTGTGTCACCAAACTGTGCTTAATTGAGAGAAATGTTGCTCTAAACAACAGGAGATGTATTTTTGGAACGGATTGTTTTTTTATTCAAGTCTGGAAGAGCTCAGTCATAAAATTGTCAAATCATATTTTAGTTGTTTTTTGTGAGTTTATATAACTGTAACTGATTGTGTTAAATAGGGATGTGATATCATCTTGTATCGATCGCAGGCCCCTGGATTGAATCAAAATCGAAATCATATCGTGGCAGACTTTGTGATGTCAGCGAATATCATATTGTTGCCCAGAGAATCAATATAATATTGTATCATAATGAAATTTGTGATTTACAACCCTACCTTCCACCAAATTTCATGAAAATCGGGACAATGTTTTTTCTGCAATCCTGCTGACAAACAGACCAACAACAAACCAACAAACCGAACCTCATTACCTCATTGCCTAAGGAAGTAATGACGCATTGAGTATGGAGATAAAAAAAAACACACTAATGCATTAATAGAAAATGCAGTACAAAGCCTCTACTAGCAAGGTGAAAACACGTATTCAGCATGAGGCATATTATCTCACAATACATGCCAAACTGACAACTTTACCACGGTTGACAAAAGGCAAACCAATTCATAAAGTCTATGTAGAGGAGAAGTGTGCAAATATGTATTTGTGAATGCATATATGCAGTTATCAAGAGGCTCCCAGTGGGCTGGTTGTATTTATGAGGCCTTGTTTCTCTGATTGTTCTCGCACGGTTCCGATGAATATTCAATGGGCTCGGAGAGAAGGGCTTCCTAGAGCCCAAGAGAGAAGGAGGGCAAAGAGAAAATGTGCCTTGTAACTCGCATAGACACACACACACAGACACGTATGTGCACATACACACACACACACAATCATGCGCACACACAGACACACAGCCCTGCAGCAGTGGGAGGAGAGAGCAACAGTGACAAACAGCTTTGGTGCTACAAAGGTGGCAGGAAATCTATCAAACGGGACAATAAAATTGCAATTGAGTTTCTTTAGCTTTTTTTATAGCAGATGCATGTATCTTGGTGGCTAGCACCCGCTGCACCTATCCAAGTCACAGGCGGGGTCCCTGGCTGCACTGCACTGCACTGCGTGTGCATTTGTATGTGTGTTTGTGTCATCTCACATCTTGCAAGTGCATGGGTTTATTCACACACACTGTAGGTGTGAAATTCGGTTGTTAGACGAGTGCTGGGCATTGTAACTAGAGCCAAGAAGAAACAGCATTAATCTTGTGCAATTATAGGAAAAAAGCCAATTACAGCCTGTCGTGTACGAAGAACAATAAACAATTTCTGCACAACACCAAACTAGACACTTTCTTTGCTACGTTGCAACACACTGCAGCAGCTTTGTGAACAGATGGAACAAGTACAAAAGCTTAAGGTGGAACTAAATCCTTATGGATAAAATGTACATAATAAATAGCCAATATCTCTGAATAATATTATATTTGCACTAATATTATTTACTTTATATTGTTTATTTTTTCTGCCACTGTCCAGAATACAATGGCATTGTTATATTTAAGATGTATATTAAATGGAGGGATCATAAAAAATGCTTTTTATGTTAATATTTAATGACAGAATAATACAGTTAAGTATGCGGACCTCTGCTGTTGTACATGCACGTCTTTTCTTTTCACTGCAGCACAATGTGCCCTCATCTTTGTGACCCTACATCAAATACCTTGACTACCAATGTGTAAAAATTTCTGTAGACCTCCATTTGTGCATGTTTCGTTTTCACTGCCGGTTAGTTCTACAGTGTTCAGAGGTGTGTGGAGACATCAGAGCATCAAGCATATAACACACATCTAACATCCTGCTAACTACTGATCATCTCCCGGGCAGTCTGTCTGTGCCCCCTACTGGACGCCGGCGCTACCAGCAGCCCCGCGCTGCTGCAGTGGGAGCGTCTCATATCACAAGTACTTCTTTAACTCAGCCTTCAATCTGCCAGGCTTAAAAACCCCCCAGACCACAATCTGACACCAACCTCAATTACTTCACTGCTTTGGACCAGAGTAGCGTAATATGATATCAACAGTGAATTTCTAAAGCAGTATTTTGAATTTGGCTTTTGGAAATAAGAAGTGCCAGAAGTTTATTTTTATCTGTGCAACGTGAAAGAGAGAGACTCTCTATACATAAATAAAGAGTGGAAGGGGCTGGTGGAGTCATTGCCATTGGTTTATATTGCAACTAGCTTTTAAATTATAATCACCGTATGGCTTCCATAGCGTAATCTGATGGGCACAGAGAGGCCAGGTTCAATTACTGTGCTAGCCTACGCTGTGAGTTAGAGGGTCAGACGATAATGCTCTCTAATTTTTTAGTTGATGAACTGCATTATGTCAAACTAAACATTTGGGTGACCGAGCTGAGGGCTGGATGCTGCTGTCCGTTTGGCTGGAATCAGACTGAGGAGGAGGAGGGCTACAGTTACAGTAATGTGGTGAATGTTTAGGCTGACAATACTGAAGCAAGATGTGAGTGTGTGTGTGTGTGTGTGTGTGCAAGTGTGTGTGTGTGTGTGTGTGTGCGTGCAAGTGTGTGTGTAAGTGTGTGTGTGTGTTTACTACAGAGAGATAAAGAGTGTGTGAGTTTAAACGAAGAGAAACAGAAACGGGGAAAAAAAACTGTAAGAATGAAACAGATGAGGAGATAGAAGAAGATCCACAGAGAAAGATAAACAAAGCAGTGTCTGACCTGTGTGTGTGTGTGTGTGTGTGTGTCTGTGTCTGTGTGTGTGCATGGATATAATGAGCACTCTGACCTTGGAGTGGGTGATGGACAGGGTGTCCACCCAGACGCGCCAGCCGCCCCACTCGTATTTGATGGCGTGGTAGAGCAGGATGCGGAAGATGGCGTACACCATCTCCGTGATTTTCTGCTCCTCGTTGTTCTGTGGGTTGATGAAGCACAGAGAGAGCATCCACTCCTGCCACACCGAGCACTGCAGCAGGCTCCTGAAACAAAAAAACAAAAAAAAGTACATGGAATATGTATTTGAATCCCACCGGCATGTAAACACTGCGTGGACTGGTGTGTGATGTAGTTCTAGTGAATTCTTACCTGCGGTTCTCTCGGCTGTTATTGAACAGTTTGATCATGTCTGACAGGAAGACCTTGCGCACCTCCATGCTCTCGGGGGATGGGGGAGACGTCTTCAGCAGAGCAGCTATTACCTTCAGAATTTCTGGAAATATTAACAGAAACATACCCATTATGTTTAAGGACTGAGGTGAAAAAGAAAAAGTAAATAATGTAAGAAACTATCAAAATTGGGGCTGTCAAAGTCAACGCAATAATAACATGTTAATGTAAATTCCTTTTAACGCCATAAATTTCTTTAACACATTAATGCAACTTGTAATTCTTAGGTTGTGGCAAGTTCATTTTTAAGGCAAAAGTGAAGAAACGGGCATCATATGAAACTACAAAACCTAAGGGATCCTTTGGTACCAACCATGTCATACTAGCTTGTTGCTCAGGAGGCTAAATAACGCTCCAAACTTGTGCTAAATTTTGGCGAGGAAAAACTGGCATGGCCATTTTCAAAGGGGTCCCTTGACCTCTGACCTCAAGATATGTGAATGTAAATGGGTTCTATGGGTACCCACGAGTCTCCCCTTTACAGACATGCCCACTTTATGATAATCACATGCAGTTTGGGGAAAGTCATAGTCAAGTCAAGTCAACACTGACACACTGACAGCTGTTGTTGCCTGTTGGGCTGCAGTTTGCCATGTTATGATTTGAGCATATTGTTTTATTCTAAATGCAGTACCTGTGAGGGTTTCTGGACAATATTTGTCATTGTTTTGTGTTTTTAATTGATTTCCAATAATAAATATATACATATATTTGCATAAAGCAAGCATATTTGTCCACTCCCATGTTGATACGAGTATTAAATACTTGTCAAATTTCCCTTTAAGGTACATTTTGAACGGATAAAAAAATGTGTGATTAATCGTGATTAAATATTTGAATCAATTGAAAGCCCTAATCAAAACACTTCTTAATCTGGTCAGAATGTGTCTGTGTTGTCCATTTTTAAATAAAATACTGTAGCAGGTTGTATTTTTAAGGATTATAATTATAAAAAAGTTTGGATTTTTTTTGGAAACATCAAGCTTCCGCTTGGAAATAAAACTTGCTTTGTGGCCGCAGAAGGAGGAACGGCACAAATCAACAACTAAATCGTACATTGGTCTCAACATGTGCAAATCATTGTGTCACAAACTATCTGAACTCCCAGCTGTACACACCTGAAAATCTGTGCCTGTGGTAAGAAAAACAGAACGGAGGGGAATAAAAAAAAAACACAGCCCAGGCCATTGATCTTTATCATACTGTAATGGTTTTGATATTGTTTCAAACGAGAGAGCCAGCGTCACAGGCCCTTCTGGAAGGCTTGGCTTGGGTTAAACCAAAGAGACTGACTGTTTAGATGAATTATCTAGACAATGTCAGTGTCCATTTACTTTGAGTGGAGAGACGGCGGGGCTTGGATTTCACTCGTCTCTTCAGACCTTGGCGCTAACCGATGCCCCCTTGCCCCGGCAGACGGTTGTGTTGTTTCTACGCCTTAGTCACTCAAATTATGAGTCGCTGAACCTTTACCGCCAGAAAATTACCCCAGCATGTACCGGGAATGAGGATGGAGGGATGGCGTATTCCCCTTCTTTTTTCCATTTGCTCTTGGTTCCTTTCCCTTGAGTTAATTTGAGGGAAACGGTACTTCCTCGGTTTGTTTGATTGGCTCTGACGTTACTAAAGACTGCAATCAGGGGGCCATTTTGGGAGTTTGTCGCAGATTAAATCAAGAGAATGCACGGCAAAGGAGAAACAGACCACCGCTCTGTGCTCCACAGAATGTGCTCACATGTACAAACCCATATACAAGGTTTCTATGATATACACCGCCTGTCTGGGATGGTTGGGTAGGAGAGTTTTTAACACAACAAAGGCTTAAGATAATCAACGTGTGACTACAGCAGGACCTTGTCAGATTAAGGCTGGTTGGAAGTAAACCTTGGTTGTGATTACACCGGGTACTTGGATTTCAAACTGATTAAAGCTGTTTTGCAAGTGTGCGCACGAGGAAGGTGCATGCATGTGTGGAAGCACCGGTATGAAAGAGAGAGAGAAATAGGAGATATTTTCTTTTCTTAGCTGAAATGAATACTTAACATTTCAACATATGAAAGATGTTGTGAGCTGACGTGAAATTGGAGGTAAGTAACGGCCTGAAAATACAAGATGGGAGCGCTGATCAAAGCCTGGAGTCGCTGTTTCAGCTTATTATGCTGCAGCGTATGAAAAATGAGCATGCGCTGTCTGCTAGTAATGATGCACTGGTGGGAAAAGAAATATAAAAATATATGCGAGTGTATAGTGGCACGACACGCACATACATATGCACAGTATGTGTGCATTTAAATAGAATTTTCTTCTAAGTCATATATTATATTATTAAATCTACGTTTAATTGTATGTCATGATCAATAACATTTTTAAAATAATTTTAATGACAAAATATATAACATAACATATTATTAAAAAATAGTTTTATGGTAAAATATATGTATATTTTTAATTAAGGGAAGACACCCAGGGGTATAGGGTAAAACATTTTAACTAATAGATATCACCATTAAACTTCCCCAGTTGATTACGTACATTAAGACAATTCTTTTTTTGAAATTGTATGTTTAAATGTGCAAATGAGGCATTATCTAATGCTAACTTTTGGGGAATTTAGGAGAAATCTATAGACGTAAATAGACAAAGTGTAGTAAAACACCTAAATGTGTATTTTGGATGTTTTCTTTCCACTAGTCTGAAAGAAGACATGTTATGGAAGCAAAATAATATAATAAAATAGCCCAAGATCTCAAAATTGTTGTTGCCTGGGGTGTCTCCCCTTAAATAATAATAAAATACTCCAACATTAAATATTTACTCCATAAAGTTTATGCAAATTCTGTATTAACATTAAATGATTTAAGCAAATGCATTAAAACAATAAACTCTAAATCCACTTAAGTGCAATTAAATAATTCATTAAATGCATTAAATGCACACACAAACATACATACATAACATTTTCACTCTCCGAAGTCCCATCATAATTTCATCACATTTATCATTCTTTATATTGAAATGAATCCTGACAAAACATGATCCCGACTTCCAATAAAACCAGCAGATGTGTGTGTATATTTGTCACATATTTTTGTCGTGCTAGGATTATGCGTGACATCCGAGGTTCAGTTGTATGAAAATACCCTCTGGCTGCAAAATTTATGTGGTTCATTTGTTTGACTGTATATAGCGACTGCGCGGTTCCACGGGGAATAATCCTCCCGTGCAGTATGGAGCAATAGGTATGTAGAGGGTACGCTGCAGGGGATGATTTAGGAGAGTAGTGTGGCGCAGAGGAGGCACTTACGTGGGTTGAGAATCTTCACAGTGGAGTCGGGGTCCGGATGCTGTTTATGGATCACTTGAGTGCAGATCTGCTCTGTGAGAATCTACCGGGGGACAGAGAGGGGATTCAAGTCGTAAATATCCACATCGGCGTTAACAATAACAGAGACAAAGACCACACTATGGATACACAAAGATATGTATATGTTACACCATCACGCAGTATATGGCTGGATAATTGTCAAGTTTCTGCAGGTGGTCAGCCACACAATTTATTATTTCAACAAACTCATTAAATTGTCAGGTTTAGCAATAAAAGAAAAACAGATAGAAACAAAGTAAGTTAAAAAGGTAACAAAATAAACATTGGCATGCAGTTGAACACAGAGGTTATTATTAATATGTCCATGAAGATCATTGTGTGTACGTATGCAGAGGACTGACCTCGAAGAGCACGTTGTAGGTTGTCATGGTGAACTGGCTGGAGTGGAGCATCAGGCGTTCAGTGAGCAGCGAGAAAAGGCCATGACTCAGCATGACCTCGGGTTTCCTCCTGATCAGGATATGAGGAGGTCAAAGGTCAGTCAGTAAACATCAGTGTTTGCCAGATCACTGTTGTATCAGAAAGCAATGCAGCGCTTCCTCTAAACTCGAACACGATATACAAATCTGGCTCGATATCGATGCACAACAGAAGTAATATCGAATCATATTAAAAATGTCTTGATATATCATACACTTTGAGAAATGACGAGCAAAATCTGGAGTTTTATTAGTCAAATTATTGCAGCGGTTGACATCTGTAGCAGAATAAAATCAGCTGAGCTCCAGCTGACATTTGACATGGAGGAAATGAAAAAGAGAATCACTGCTGACTCATAAAGCAAGAGCAGTTCTTCACAGAAAACTCTTCGTCGCTTTCATCTCTGATCATGGATCGACTCCAATATTTCAGTATTATAGCTCAGCTAAAGAGCTGTGGACTGTTTGCAGATAGTCTCACGGTCAACCTTTCATCTGGATCACAAGGCTTAAAAAAAAAAAAAAAAAAACAGTTGCAAAGATCTGGCTTGGAGAGTTGTTTCAAGTACTCCAACTTAGCATAGGGTGCACACGCTATAATTATATAGTGGTTATTAGTGGGAAAAAAAGTGATGAACAACTTGCAATATGACCTGAATCTCATCATGAATTACCACTCAAAGTAACGCTGGGTATTTTGAGAGATGCGATCTGGAGCACATGGTTATAGTAAGATCTTTTAACAAGGAGCAGCACTGGACATTTGATGGCTCATTAGACAAAAAGACAGCTCACAAGTGACACATGCACATCTAAGGGTTGGTTAAATGCATGATGATTCACCTTTTAATTTTAGTTTATTGTGACAGTGAGGCCTGCAGCTGGATAGAGAATTAACATTAACTGAACCCGTTTTGATTGTATTATTTAAATGCAGTGGTATGCTGAGATTTTTCTGCGCATTTTCCAGCTGCTCTGTCACTAAAAGGAACAATTAAGAATCGGACTTTGCTATTTAAAAATTACAACAGCTACATATAACAATTAGCATGACAAGCATTCAATTTTGTTACGTGAAATTGCTCAGATGTTGATTGTTAATTAGCATAACAATCAACATCTGAGCAATTTCACGTAACAAAATTGAATTCCCTTTCAGTTATTAATCTTTTTATTACTTAAAAAACTTAAATATACATACACACGACCCGCTCTACCAACTGAGCTACAGCCGCCCCTTTAAAAGTTCAGTATGCTTGAAACAAAGTATGACATTAGCAAGCAACTTGCATATGTAACTGTATTATATAGCGTTCAATCTTTACAAAAAGATGTAGTTCAACCATAGCGATAAGACTATACAATAAGGACCGTGTGCTTTTATATATAATTTTACATTTCTAATGCAGACTGAAGTGGTAATTTCCAAACTACATTGCTATACAGTGGCAGGGATTTTAGTTTGTAACTGTACTTACTTTGGTGACAAGTATTTCAGGAAGTAGCCCATCACTTTGAGTGTCTGCACTCGTATTCCTTCACTTTTTGAGGCCAAAAGCTTGTAAATCACACTGTGGAGAAAGCAAATTAAACTCCATTTAAAAAATAATTTAAAAAGCGTTGTTTGAAGTATACAATGAACACTTTACACTCTTGTAGCATTCTATTAAGATTTAGCAGAATAGCATGTATTATGTAAACACTGTTTGTTTGTTTTTTATTTAAAAACAGAAACAGAATCATAAAACTACAATGATACAAGTTACTGAAGCTCTGAAATTTTAAATAATTTGACCATTTTTACTTTCTGCAAAAAACAATGATTACATCAGCAGATAATATAAACAGTGATGATTACCGAATTCCATTGCGCTGGTCAAAGGCCTGGACCATGGACCCGGGATGTTCAGACATAAGAGCAACCAACAACTGCAGTACATCCATGAGATTGTCATCCTGTGGTACAGAGAAGAAAGGACTTGAGGTTATTGTGGTGTTAACGTAGAGCAGTGGGGAAAAATACTGCATCTAGCGAAGCTTTCAAAGGGATATCTTAAATTATGAGGGATTCATAGTCGGCCGTACATGTCAGTAAAAGACGGAAGCAAATATATGTGCATCATTCATTGCTATTTATTCTTGTGATGTTTAATAGTTGCAGCTGTAATGGGTGAAGGAAAGGTAGAAAAAAAACAGTAGAAATAATGGATTACATCACAGACATCTGAACTAAAGAATTACAATATGTGCTGTGTAAAATGAAGGGCTGCTACATGTCGGTGGCTTTTCCAGGCAATGTTGTAATCACCCTTTATTCTTACAAGGTTCACTGCGTTCCTGACTGATCTGACTGATTCATTTGTTATGCATCACTCCACTGTAAACAAAACCACTTCTGTCAGGACCTCTAACTGGCAGACTTGGAAAAATAACAAGAAACAGTGATGCTGCCATTAGCAACGGGGATTGTTTGCTGTTGCTCTGCATGTCGGACGGCGGGAGGACAAAGTATGGTACAGTAGTGCTATGTTGCCATCTGGTGGTCAGTGCTGCATGAACAACATGCTTACCTCATGCATGGTAAGGAGGTAGTTGAGGATACTCTGTAGCTCATCTTCCTTCACGCCGTGATCCTAGAATATAATTGCAAAGATAATTTCACAATTGGTGTAAAAACAAACAAGGTTTCACTGTGTTTTACTCTCCAACATAAGACAGTTAAAACATTGTTAAAGCAAGCAGAAATTGTCAAATATAACACATTTACATCCATTCATTAAAAACTTGCTTGTGAAAAATAAAATCTGGTCTTCCCAGATTGCAAATATGTACTTTACACTTTCTAGTTTAAAAAAATCCTTTGATAAAAAAAAAAAATCAAGTACTCGCATACATTATTAATTATTATTATTATTAACTGCACTATATTATTTAGCAATAGATTCTGTGGATGTAATGAAAGCAAAAGGCTTTAATCACTCAGCTGACATCTACATAGAATTGTGGGTTGCATGGCTGCTTCCTCTTTGGTCTTAGTCAACTAAGATTTCTTTAGACGATTAGTCGTTCTTTATGCTTTTTTCATGCGGAATGACTTATTTTCAAGAAACTTATGAGCTCATCTCTGGTAAAAAACAAATTTTAAAGTGGTGCTTTTGTGTGATTCTTTGTGGAGAAACTCAGTTTGACAGATCTGTCGAGTAAATCGTTCAAGTGTTAGTCGACTAAGAATGTCTTTGGTCGAGGACAGCCCTCGTGGATTAACCCAGAGTTGACTACACTTGCTGTCAGGTAGTTTGCTCTTAAGTAAAGTGCAT
>CAKAOH010025205.1:0-102713 GCA_916701665.1 Sebastiscus tertius | reverse complement strand
TATGTCGAAAAAATTCGAATAAAAATCACAGGATATTATATCGAAATAAAGTCATAGTATAGTATGTAAAAAAAAAGTCACAAAAAAAGTCACAAAAAAAGTCACAGTATAGTAAAAATATTGTAAAAATAAAATGCCTATTGTAATGGGAGGTCCTGTTTTGTTCAAAACCAAAAGGGATTCAATTGAAATTTCTGATATAAAAGGAAAACTATTTTATCATTAACTTTCCTGTATTGACTAATTAATTTAGCACTTAACTGAACTCATAATACATTTCTGGAGCATTATCTTAACAGAGATATTCTAACTGAGTTATCATGTTTACATGGGTTGACCTAAAGCCTATTAGAGTGAAGAGAAACCAGGTTAATGCATGTGCGCACAGTAACCCGTGTATCGGTCGGTAATAAGCTCCGATGAACATTCAGCTGCAGTCCATTGTACCCTAATTGGATTAGTCCTGGTGTTAATGCAGGATGCCCAAGAAGGTCTCATAATCTCATTATGTGGAATGGAGGCATTGTGAGGGCTAATCCTCTGCCTGCTGTGGGATCCCACTGGGATCACACAGCTCCCAGAGGTTGGAGAATTACTGAACCAGGCAGAGAAATTGGATCAGTAGTGGTTGTATCTACAAAGGAGTGAAAGTAAAACCACATACCTGTAAGGTATAGTTGGCCTTTTCATTGATGAGCTGGGCGATGAATTTTGCCGTATGTTGGAAATGGACCTTTTCTGGGAAAACATAATGAAACATGCGGCAAAATGTTAGAGATATTTTTGCTTCATGTAAGATCTAAAAAACAAAAAATAGATGTACGGTATTGAACATCTTTGTCCTACCATCAGCTGTTGGATGAATAATAAGAAACTTCTTATCCATGAACTGAGATGCTCTGTGTGCTAAATTTGCCATCTGAGAAATAATGAGAGACAAAACAACAAATTAGAACAAATCAGATCCTACAATAATTCTCACAGCTGGAATTTGAAAGATAACAACTGGAATTAAATCTCACTGTGTACGCCCTTGGATCAGGTTTAGGCAGCCCAAGATATCTCTCTGAAAATGCAGACGCTACAGGAGAAAAATGGCTTCAATTAATACTTTGCTTGGACATCAAAACCTAATCAAAACAACACATTAACAACACGATTGATGAGTCATTTCTGTCTTGCTCTCTGGCCATTTTGAATGCAAAAGTACACTTTTTCAGGTTTTTTCTTCTCCATATTCAAATATATTCAGCCATCTACATATTCTTTAGTCTCGAAGGGGTTGCGGACTGTCTTCATTTGCAATTCCAAACTTATACAGTGTCATGGCATGTCTCTCACCCCCCTCTGGCAAAGCGAGAGAAATCAAATTGATGTGAAAATCAGTCACACCGCAACACACAGCTCCTCCTTAATTTGCAGTTTCCCGACTCGGTACAGCTACACGAGCGCTGTCTCTCGTTCTCCGTCACTCTCCCGATACACACAATTCTGCATTTCACACATTTCATTCCTTTGGTAGCCGAGGTGAGGCTGGTGTAGTTAACTTTGTCTGACACTGTTATGATTGGGTTCTAGGTGTATCTGCAGCACCACGCTGATAAGGCGAGCAAGCTCTTTTTTTTCCCTCACATGCAGAGTACATACATGTATAACAGTCATGAAAATAACTCCCAGCTGCAGGGGTAAAGGTGCTAGATTTGCAATCTTTTTTTCCTTTTGAATCCTGACAGCACTGCCTGAGCCTGAATGATTATGCAGAGATACTGCATTTGTTTACTCTATGCAGCAGGGACTTTAACTTAGTATTCAGATGAAAAACAAATCTTTGCAAACAGACACAGCTTACCGTATAATTCAAAGTCGGTGATGGGTGAGAGGACAGCGCCACACTTTACAGGGGATCCCTCCCCACTGACCAACAGGCTGGTCACGTAGCCTCCATACACCTGAGGTACAACAAACATGCATGTTATCACCAGTGGTGGACTGTAACTAAGTGCATTTATTCAAGTACTGTACGAATTTGAGGTACAAATGCAAATGTATAGCTCTATTCCAATGGACCTCAGAGGCAAATAATGTGTAATTTTTATTCCACTACATTTGTCTGACAGCTTTAGTTACTTTGCAGATTAACATTTTTCGTCCCCTTCCTGTCCAGAAAAAAAAAAAAAACATGTACTGTATCTCTAAATATGTTGATGTTGAATGTTTGGGATAAACTGAGGGATGAAATATTCCTTTATGTGCTACTTCTTAAGCTAAATAAACTATATAAAAACCCTCTTAGATCAGCTGTAAAATGCATCATCACAAAGCTGAAAACAGGCTGTTTTTCTGAGCTCATGAAAAGTCATTTTAGAGATATGTGGTTCTCACAGGAAAAGTGATGCTACAAACATATGATGATCTTATAGAAAATTATGCATTTCTGTAGATTAAAATACCCAACAGTATACAAAGTACTTAAAGTTAGCACAACTTTAAACATCTAAAGCCGTAATATTCATTCAGAAACATCATATACTATATATATATATTAGGAAAACACTGAAAAGGAACATTTTACTGCTGAATGAATACTTTTACTTTTGATACTTTAAGTAAATTTTACGAATAATACTTACATACACCTTAAATAAGGTTTTGAATGGAGGAGTTTTATCTGTAGCAGAGTAGTTTTATAGTATGGTATTAGTACTTTTACATAAGTAAAATTATCTGAATACATCTTCCACTACTGGTTATCGCAGAGCCTGAGAAACTGCACATTCACATAAACAGCTTCACATTAACTCTTTAAACAGCTAGTGTGAATTCAGATAATAGTATGGATGGACTATTTTGGATGGACTATTTTGGGTGCACCTTTGAGTTTTGGACACAATGCAGCCTGTAAGGTCCCTGAACCGACAGCCCAAGAACATAACAGTCCAACCTGTGTTAACAAAGACATGCAGGATTCTTCCAGGTACACACAGAGACTATTCTTACCTTCCCAAAAGCTCCAACTCTGGTTTTGTCAACGTAGGGCTCTTTCAAAATAAAACTGAAAAAGATAAACAATGGTTCTAGTTAGGAAGAACATTTCTTCTTTGACTTGTATAGACTGTCTCACCATAGCAACTAATACATATACGATTTTTCTAGCAGCTGTGTTTACAAGGAACTTTCAATTATACTATTACCACTACTATAACAACTACTACTAATAGCAATGATAACTTACTGCATTACTTGCATTGCTTCAACATCTAAATGCTAAATTAAAAGATAGATATTCTTAAAATAATAAGTAATGTGAGAGGATATTTGGATGGCATATTCTGATTTGTTTAATAGCAATTTAAAATTTATTTCCATTTTTTTGGGAATGTATGTGACTTCATGTAAACACAGCTATTGTTACATAAACCATAGGAAATAGTATAATTTACACAATTTCTATGTAAATTGGTTTTGAGGACAGCTAGATTAGACTTGTTTCTAAATGCTGAAAAGATCAAGAGATAAAGCCACCATGACAACGATTGGAAAACCCATTTTTTAGAAAAGGTAGTGTGAGATAGAGCATGTCAGCGGTGTTGGAAAGCACCTTCTGTAATAGATGTTTTGTTTAATTGTCACATAACGGTGAATTCTGGGCCCCATGTTTACTCTAATGTCTGTTAAATCTTTAATAAGACAAGATGAAACTATCACATACTCGAGTGCTTCCTTCTGATCCTGCTCCTCGTACACTCCCAGTTTCTTCTGGATCCGGTGCAGCAGGTTGGTGCCCTGGAAGCCGCTGCCTCGCCCGTCACAACGCACCACGATGGCCCCGAAGCTGCTCACCAGCACCGTGGCCCAGTCCATGTGAAACTGCTCTGCAACCATCTGGCCACCAGGTGTCCCATCGCTGCACACACACACAAGCAATCAATACTACCAAATGCAATATAATGATTTTTTTTCCCTTATAGCAAAATTAAAATGAAAAAATTGCATAGAAATTATGAGCTTGTATCTGTTTGGGGCCTTGTGGGTACACAGCATTTGTCTGAAAATTGCTTTTCAATCATATTTTATGTTTTTGGGTATGTACTATTTACTGTGAGTATCTGTGAGCTGGCAATAAGTGTGCAGGGAAGGTACTGTGAAATCAGCAGTACAGAGAAGCGGTACAAGGATGAAAGAAAGCTGAACATGCAGCACACATAACTTATTCCAAAACAGTCAAATTTGATAACTTATACTAATTATTATTAATGCAGATACTCTCTGCTTTTGGTCTGATTATTCGAGACATGTAGATGCTAAAACTGAGTGACAGAGAAGCAGACAGAGCACAAAGGGCCACTTTCTGAAAATCTTAGATTTGAGCTGCAGAATGAAAGATGGCCTGAGGAAAGAAATACAAATGAAAGAACAGGGTGGACAGGAGGGCAAGTTTCCTCATTCACAGTGTAATTATTATCCTTCTAGATTAGAGGACAAAGCCTGATTAAAACTCTGTCCAGGAAGCCTCCATTGATGAGGACAGCCATGTAGGGTCGCCACTGACACACACTTTTCTCTGTGCAAGTGTGTGCACCAAATGTACTATACACAAGTGCGTGAAAATGTGTGCTCATACATACACAAGCAGGAGCAGCGGGTAGTGTGATGTCTCCATGAAGCCGGCGGGTTTGAGGATCTGCATGGACAAGGCTGTAAAGCAGACACAACCAGCTGTTATCCAAAAACACAACACAGTAAATAAACAATAAATTCACTTAGCCCCCTTTCACTGAGAAACTCTAAATGTATCTGAACCTTATATAGTTTTTTACCAATTCATGATAAAGTAGCATCGATAAAAGTATAGATTCTGTACGATCTGCATCTAAAATGAGGACTGTGGAGGATGGGATGTATAGCTGAATGCTATTTTTTTTATAAATACATCTGAAATTCATTTAATTAATTTGGTGTATCTCAAAAAAAGAACGGATTTGATTAAGCGGATAATGTAAATAATGAAGTGTGATATCACATAGGTGTGGATGAGTTAAGAGTCTCATCTCCAGCTGCTAGACGAGGACGACACATTGATGTGTTTCTAAATTACATTATAATTAAATACATCACAGTTTACGGAACTATACAGTACAGTTTTTTGTTTTGTTTTTGTTTGTCTCTGTCAACTATCAGATAATTACTATACATGGACTTTACTTTGTCCATCAATGTGATTGCGGCTCTGACACATACTGTAGTCGTCCATGTTGATCTCCTTGTACTCCACTGTGGGCATCTGCATGGAGTCCAGGGTCAGCCTCAGGTTCTCATTGCTCTCCAGTTTATATACTTCCGCAATACCTGTAGACAGAGTTTACTGTGTTAATATTTGGGCAGTATTTAGGCAATAGCTTGCCTTTTAAACATATATAATAAGTCCAAGTTGTAGTTAGATTACCTGGCAACCAAGTTATTACAAGTTGTTACAGTACAATATAAAGTTGCATACATTTTATTTTGACATGGTCGTATTAACCTGTTCATTTGTTTTAAATTTGTAATGCACAGTTACTGGTGGGAACATTGATTGAACATGGACATGCGCTTGTTAGATATCATTTTATTTCAAATTATATGTATTATTAATATGACTGTTTTAATATATTTATACACAAGACTACCAGTTAGTAGTTTTTATAGTTTTGATGGTGTAGAAATACGTACTGTATATAGCTGTGCAATAAAATTCATACAACAAAGCAGCTCCTCACAATATCAGAGCCTCTCGTCCTCCAAAACTTTCAGCATGAACTCCGACAAAATACAAACCATAAAAAAAACAACTGCATGACTGCAGCTGAGACTGGGACCTGGATTCGCTAACGGCAAACTTCATGCCTCAGGACGTTGTCCTGAATAGAGAACCAGCTGTACTTATTCAATAGCTACAGCTGGTTTGTGCACCACTAACTTATCACCCTCAGTTGCCATGACTGCTGGAGTCAAAGGGGATGTAGTGAACATCGTGTGTTAGGATAGGTGTGTGTAAACGGTCCAGAGGCAGCATCCAGGAGGGGAATCCACACACGGCTGCCCGTACTGACAAACTCAGATAAAACCTGACAGGCTGATGGAGGAAAACTTCAATTAAACCTTCTGAGAGGGAGGAGAAGAGGAGCTCTGCCAGCATTTCTGACTGGAGCCTTACACTACAATCAGTGTGTTTCTGTACGCATGCATTGAAGAATTCTGATATGACTTTGTTACATATGAAGCACAAACAATGTTATGTCACCTATTATGGCTTCATATCCCATTAAAATCACTAAAACCAGATATTTTTTTGGTCACAACAGCAGTATGGCACTAGGAATGGCAACAACGGACGGTCCACTACATTGAGACTGAAGCATCTCAACAACTATTGGATGGATTGCCATGGAATTTGGTTCACACATTCATGTGCCCCTGTTCATGTTGAATTCGAATAACTTATGTGATCTGTTAACTTTTCCTACAGCACCATCATCAGGTCAAAACGTGTCCTTTAGTTTATGACTAAATACTTGCAAATCTAATGACATTCCCATTAGCAGCAGCTGTACTGGGCGGTCTCATTGCAGGGCGTCAAATACAGACGTTTTGTCACGGCCCTTGGCGTCTGATACCAACCCACGGTGCACCCTTCAGCGTCTGTATGAGACACACCAGTCTTTCAACTAACTCCAACGTAAAGCCAGCCGCGGCAATATTAGATTAGCTCAGAGCAACTGCTCCAGAAGTCAGGTGACGTAGTATAAAGAGAAACAAAGTCCACGTAGGGAGGAGGACGGGGTGGACGTACGGGTCAAACAAACAGGACTTTCACCCAGGAGGCTGCTGTTCGTGTCCAGAGTGAAACCAAAAGTCAACATTAACTTATTTTAAGTTACATAAGTATGTTATGTGAAGTACCTAACTTACGTTACGTACATAATGCAGGCTACGTAACTGAAGTTACATAACAAACATACTTCTACAATTCTACACTTTCATTTAGCAGACGCTTTTGTCCAATGTGACTATATTTGAGAGTTCGTACAACTTATTTTAACCCAAACCAGGATCTTTTACTAAACTTAACCAAGTCGTTTTTTTGCCTAAACCTAAGTGACACCAAGGGGTCTTGATGCAGCGTCCCTAATGTGGCGAGGTGGAAATGAGAAAGGGTTGGCTTTAATTTGCATTTAGTGCATAATAACATGCTCAAAACGACAGTGCTAATATGTTCATGTTTAGCAAGTGAACGTAACATTTTACCTGCTGAACATCAGCATGTTAACATTGGGATTTTGAAGAAAGTTAGCATGCTGATGTTAGCATTTAGCTAAAGTATAGACTCACATAGCTGCTACAGTCAGTCTGCTTACAGCCTTATTAATAATTATGGTATCCTGATTGTGTTGCTATGACGACACTTAATGACACTTAACGTCAATAGAATTTTAGATCCGTCAGAGTGGAAAAGCCTTTAAAATAAACAGCAAACTCACTAGTTTGGTAGGTGAACATTTAGGAAACCTTATTGCTCTTAAAAAAACACTGTTTTAAAACAGCTGAATACATCAAATTATCTATGGTAATAACATCAAGAGTTCTTTTAACATAGTCAGGTCAGGACATCATGTTGGTAAAAGATGACGGACTGGCACACACACAAGCACACCGCAGTAATCACATTACAGTATGCTGATATTGACGTTGGGCAGGTCATAATTTAATGAGGACATCCATCGTGAGGTGTAATGTGATTACTGTCATGCTGGAGTTGGCTTGTAGACCAACAGTGACTCTGCACTGCAATGGAAACACTTATATATAACCTTTTGACAAGGTCATTTTCAATGTAGCCATTATGCTACTGCGTACAAGGTCGCTCGTGACATCTTTAACATAATCCAGAGTCTTGTAAATGCAAATCTGGTATTTAGGGGGTGGAAAAATACTCACTCTCCCTGTCTTGCGTCTCACTTTCTCCGTCTCTCTGCGTCTTGTAAACGGCTACGAATGGGATGTCCCGTCCTAAGGAGGAAAACAGAAAGTTTCATCATCATCATTTCAAAGACATCAGTGAAACATTCTGAGGTTAATTGTTTTTTAAGACACTAAAGTAGTGACACACAGGTACAATGCTATATTTAGTTTTTGTTTGTGGCAAGAGCAAAGTCTGTGTTCATCATCAACACAATGATGTCAAGGTCTCCTCCGGTAATTGCAAACAATCACTTTTTTTCTGAAAGAGCTTTAGTCTGTCAGAGGAGACAATTATTTGTTTATTCGATTTCTATAATCCAATGGCTGAAATAGCGTTCCCATATCTAGGCCACCAATAGAGACAAAGTCCCTCACACAACAGCCCCAAGACCTCAAATCGGAGGGAGAGGGGACGGCAAATGAAGTGATTGATGCTCTTAGTAAATTGGGAACACAGTGCAGGAACATTGTGGTTGCGTACGGTGGGAAGTACACCAGACACTCTCTCACCCCCTACCTGCTTTTCCTCCTCCCCCTCTCTCTCCTCGTGGTAATGATATCATAGCCTCATCACATAAATCCTTCTGGGCAGGCCGGGAGGAGAGAGGTGGATTACAAATGCATGAGGTGCGGGACAATTGACTATCAGTGATTATTGGGGTCTGCAGGGAGGGTTTGACGGCACCGTGGTCATTCCCTGTTTGATCTGACTTCAGAGATGATCACTTAGTAAGGTTCAGAGGTGATTAAATATTGAAGCTACGGGGCTTCAGGTCGGACTGAAATCACAGAAACATGAAGCTTTTAAATCTTTTGGGCTCTGTTTTTGCAGCAGTGTGAAGAGAGTGCTACGACATTTTGACATCTGATCTTGAAAAGCGCTTTGTCTGTTCTTTTTGTATTGTCATGTCCAGCAAAGCATATATAGATCAAAGTTACAAGGACAGTCACAAGACTGGGTCTTTTATCCACTTTTTTTTTATCATTAAGTGATTCCACCAGTGAGTGCAGACAGGATACTTGACATGAATATGCAGAAACTACAGAATAATGTTGAATAGTAGAAGTGGCTATGTGCATTTACTCAAGTACTCTACTCGCGTATTTCCATATTATGGTACCTTATACTTCTACTATACTACATTTCAGAGGGAAATATTATTTAGTAACATTTATCAGCGAAAGATACTATTTGTTTTCCAAAATAAAAATGACCCAACTGTTAATAAAGCATTTAAAATTAGCTCCAACATCTTCACCTGTTGGTACATTATACAATTCTTCACCCTCAGCTATTAAAATCCCTACAGCCATCTGAAGGAAAAAGGAACTGCAGTATTACATCTGCAGCCTCTAGTTTAAAAACTGCCAAAGCCAGCGCTGCTTAAGTTACGCCAGAAACTTCTGTGCATGTCAAACTGGTCAGAAAATATTATTTCCCTCCGTGAAGAAGCCAAACTGGACGTGTGGACTCTTGTTGAGCCATTTTTGTCACAGTCTCATTAATAAAAAATAGATCTGTGTGTCTACTTAAAGTGGATACGGTGAACAGAGAGTTGAGAGGGAAGATAAGAGGGATAGATAGAGTTTAGGTCAAAGACTCTGTTGTTAGCTACCTTGGCAGTTGAGCAGGAAATAGCTCATGTTGTGGCTGAAGGAGCCGCTGATGTAGTCACAGCTGTCGGGCAAGGCACACGACAGACAGCGACGGTTGAACGAACCAAAGGTGTCGGCGCTTTGGAAACAAAGAAGAAGACATTTAGCTTTTGTGCAGATTTTTTTTTTTTTTTTAATCCAAATGAGCAAAGTGTAATCCACTTCCAAAACTTCTGATACAGAAAATATAATACAGAGAACAGCCGTTACCTGTACAAATGTCTTCTCTTCGGACCATCCTCAGTGCTCAAGAAGTATCTACATTAATGTAAGAGAGAAAAAGAACGTCATGGCAGCAGATTTGAGTTTGGCTATGACGTGTTCACCACTCAGCTTAGGGAGTGGAAAAAAAAGCACCTGGAACACACAAGCAGTGCCCCAACTACTCACTAGAATAGATGTTTCATAAATAAATGATGGGGGAAAAAAATAGGGGATGGATCCTTTTAGAAGAGAAGTAGGCCAAATCGTACCCCCATGGGAAATAGGTTTTTGGGTGAGTTTTTCAAGTCACTTCAAAACCAGAAACAATGAGTAACTGTGTTCTTTCTATAGGTTTGTGTGCGCAAATGCAGGTGTGCATATGTGAGATCATGTTAGTCAGATCACAGTTGCCTCGTGGCCTGGGAGTGTGGGTGTGAAATGATCTGGGAGTGATGGGGATGAGTCACAACAATCCTCACGGGTGCAACAGAGACGCAGGGTGTTTTTACACCGAGCACATTTAGAGCGGTTTATTGGGTGGAACTGTACGAGCTGGAAGAGGAACACGACGCTCACCACAACGGGCGATAAGTTTAGTTGCTCTCTCAAAATGTACCATCAGGGCTATAAACGGATCATAATCAGTGTACATCTTGACAATAAACAGGGTCATTTGCCTGTTGGAAGAGCAACGATCTGATTCACTGTGCTCCGTCCATGGTACTGAAGCATCCAAATGCTGGGAAACAGAGAAACCCTACAAATGTCTCTGTTCGTGATGCTGAAACATTCCACTCATTGTCTCTCTGCAAAAACCAAGTCTATGGGTGGGTCCGTAATCGCATACTATACACTACAGACTGAATATTTGCACTAACATACTTTTGTGTGAATAAACAGTAGTATGCATCTTGGGTAACCATGGTTACCCACGACAACGTTGTGACCAAACAATGATTTGTGAGAAGTAATTTAAAAAATATATATTATGCCTATAGCAAAGTGAAATTTTAAACTTACACTTAAATTGAAGCATTATTGACGTTACAGAGCTGTTCACCATAGTCTTTTATGAACATTGTCGTCACTACCGCATTTCATTGTGGGATATTTATGCTGGTGTAGTATCCAGTGTTTGCATACTGTAATATTTCACCGGTAATAGTATGCAATTTGTGTACTACTGGTTTCATACTAAGGTTTCAGGCATACTAAAATATCTCACATACTGTTTTAACGTACTCAATAGCATGTTAGTCTGGAATTTCAGAGGTAACCCCAGTGAGTTTCGCTGAAATAGCAAACACATGTACATGAACGTTTTAAGTTGTTATTATTACATATAGCTGATTGGTATTTTGTCCAACCCTATATGTTGGAATGACGAAAACATATTTGACAGGATTCACACTAAAACAAGTTTAAAAGATGTTTTTTTAATTAAAAACAATAATTGTTGTTGTCATCTTCTTTAGCGTTGGAGCTGAGCGTGCGGTTCATGCCAGCTATTTCCTCATGTGTCACCTCATGTTTCCTCATTGAGACGACTGACATGTTCATCATGTTGAGCTAACCTTATAGAGAGTAGAAACACATTTATTTTTGATGCCCCTTCAGGCCAAATCTCTAACAGGATGACAGCTTGACAAAGCCAACGCTTCCTTTCATGTGACTTTTGTTTGCTCAGAATTAAACAATGTGTACCCACATAACACTACTACAGAATTATACTGTTGCTGTTTTTTTTTTTGCTGTGATGCTGGTTTGTTCGTGGGGGCTCACATCAATTGGCTGTCCTCATTATAGGCCAGGACTTGGGTGACATCCCAGTCTCCGGACGTGATGGACTGCAGTGTGTCTGTACTGGTGTTGGGCTTTGGAGATAAACAGAAAAGTAAAAGTAACTGTATTATATGATGGCCAGGTGCATATTAAGACAACAAAAGTGTAGTTTAGCTGCAAGTTTAGCTGCAACACTCACTCTTCATAAGCTTATAAAACACACTTTGGAATAAGTCACTGTCAGGATTATTTATAAGGAAACACACTGAATAATAAACATGCAATAAATGTTTACTGACTCTAAATAATACTGTATACATAAATAATGTCTTACCTGGGAGATGGACATGGAGATGTGGAAGAACTTGCCCCTGCCTCCTTGGGGAATGGCGCGGGTGAAGAACAGCTTCAGCCCATCTTTGGAAAACAGAGGCTTCTCATTCTGAGGACAAAGAAAAGATAATTCAAATCTCATCAGGTAAGAGTATTAACAAAATCTAAATCCAGTTCCACAAATTAAGAGTTAAATCCAAGCAAGGTCACCTTAATCAACAACTTCAAATATACGTGTGTGTCAATATTCTCACCTGTCTGTGCAGCCATCCTTCACTTTCATCCTCATGTTTCTGTAGAAACAGGTTGACAGGCTTTAGTTAGTGTATGAAAACAGTCCAGAGTGCCTTTGATACGTACAACACACATATTATATACACACTGGACACAGACCTTAGTGCAGACCCCCGTTGTGGCCTCACACAGTGTGAGTATAGAGATGTTCTGGGCTCTGTTCAGCCAGTTGATGGCCAGTTTGGTGGTGGTGGCCCATTTCACCATGGTCACATAGTACTCACTGAAAAACACAGAGAAATAATTAAACAGGATTAAATTTGCATTGCAAGGTTTGCAAATCAGCGTTGTCAGAGGGTAAATGACCAATCGCTGAGACAAAATGTTGGAAAATGTTTCCGTTTACTAATTGCATTTTATGACAGAATTTAAAAAAAAAGGCATGAAACATTAATGATCTCTTGCAGAAAAACGGAGATATCAGAGCAGCATATAATGAGCCACAGCAAAGGAGGAATAAAAGATTGGGTATAAATACGAACAGAGCAAATGGGGGAATTAAACTTGATGGAACTCAACATGGGACCGCATTAAGTAAAAATGTGTCGCTGGAGAAACAGAAACTTTGCTCTGGAAATTAAAAGATGTAGCATCAGAAAATGAATACATGGAGAGAGATTACACAAGTGACAGAATATGTGAATATGAATTAAATATGTAAATGTACAGTACAAATGCAGAAGGTGTAAAATGTGCATCATTTGACTGAGAGGAGAGATTGATTGGTTGACAGTTTGCATGCCTCACCCCATCCTGGGATCATCAGGTCTCCTCATCTCGATGGTGTGAAGAGGACCGTTAAGGTTCACTACATACAGAGTGATAACTGGGTTCTCCTCACCGGCCTGAACGGGACGAGGAAAGAGGAGACAGTTTAAATCATATAACATCTAACATCTAAAGAAATGAGTCTAAAGTGTTGAGGATCAAGCTGTGCACCTTAGGGTAGTGGTACTCTTTCCCCATTGGGTAGGGTGTGCCAGTAAACATGGGCAACTCCATCCTGGGCACCAGGGTGTCATTAATGGTGGCGTACGCTAACCTGGCACCATCTGGAGACCACCAATGGGCAATGTGGGACTGGAAAATCTCCTCTGGAAGAGTAACAACAGAATGACCATCAATCATAATAACAGCGAATTAAAAAAAATAACCTCACACAGCAGAGACATGAGTTAATTACATGGCTGCAGGCCAACATAATCACACTGATGTTGCTCGTCAGGGTTAGAAATTAACAGGTGTTGTGGGGAAAATGTATTTTAAAAATGTATTAAATGCTGTATCATTAGTAGAACCTTTTATATTGAACTGCACTCTTTTTACAGAAACACATTAAATTAGTCATGCATGAATGAACAGTCAAAAATATGTAGTGTCAAAGTGACAAAACCCACAGCGCCCAGTACCAGAAGAAAATGCCAGTTCATTACAAACCATTTAATTAGAAAAAAAAAGTCAATAGTTATAGAATTCCCTAAATAAAAATACAAAAGTGATCTTAAAATCACTTCAAAGTGGCAGAAAATGTGCTTTATCAGCAATACTGTAACTGTCCTAAATCTTGACCTGTTAGCTATATATATATATATATATATATAAATATAACTCTCTCACTCGCTCTAAATAAGTAACGAAAGCTGTCAGATAAATGTGGTGCAGTATAAAAGTACAATATTTTCCTCTGAGATGTATTGCGGCAAAAGTAGCAGAAAACGGAAATACTCAAGTAAAGTACAAAAAGTAAATGTACTTAGTTACATTCCACCACTGCTCACTCTGTATCTCTCTCTCTCTTAATGCTAAACACAAAAACACACCAAGTACCAAATGTTCAGGTCATAAATCACAAGCTTTTCAACAGCTTTTAATCTCAGTACAGCCTATCGACCAAAATAGAACTCGGTCAGATTTCCTAGAAATGAACCAAACAGCAATTTCTCACCACGGTGTGCTGCACAGAAAACTTTAGTTTCTGGGTTGTCGCTACCTCTCAGTATATGTGTGCGTGCGTGTACCATTTTCAGCAAGAAACTCACGTCAACTCATTTCAGACTCGCGACCGAGAGGGTTCCCTCGAGACCCCTCTGCGTGCAGGTGTGTGTATTTAAAATCATGTTGCAAACTCTCACACAGTCTTGCTCAACAGCCAGAGAAAATAATGGAGGATAAAAGCAGTCCAGGTCCTTCATCTCTTCTGCTACACACACACGCACACAAACTCCTCTGTCAACACCCGGTGAGTTATTAAGAAATTATGCAAATAAAATCTCACTGAGGGAACTTTTTGACAACATAACGCATGGCCGTGACAATTCTACTTCATCATTAATTCTGCGGCGACGACGCAGACGGCGTTGGAAACAGCCTCGACTCGTTGTTACTGCGTGCCAACAGCTACATTTCTACCAACTTTTGCAATTAAAATTTCATTAATGCTGTTTATCTGTGGGACTGGGTGCTGGCTTCAGGGAATTAACAGACATCAACTACCAATTAGCATTTTCATTAACTGTGCACGCTTGGTGGAATTACTTGATATGCAGCATCATTTGACAAACAGCCTCAGTACAGACGCTTATATACATTTGTTCTCTAATGCAGTTCTGCAGAAGTAATTGCGCCTGTAGTATCTTGTCACTGCTGGACACCGCTAAACTAATTATAACGCCACACATCTCTATGCCAGTGACATGAGGAGAAATTGGCTTAATAGTAGCATTTAGTCCAGTTTGTCTTTGCTCTCTCTGCCTGCCTGGTGTGTCCACCTGCACCCTGCTGGCACAGCTCAGTGGGGAATGATTGGATCTCACTGCCTGATGATGAACAGAGCAGCACAGCACAGCATTACACTGCACTTGCAAATGATGGGAAAAAAAAATAAAAATGATTTCCCGCATGGCTAGTTCTGCCGCTGCCTGCTGACTTCACCAGCGGCAGCTTAAAAAGCTTTCCACGTGGAGTGGAACCGCCGAGCTGTCGGATCCGCTCGGCTGGGGACGCCCAGTCACCTTGGCTAGTCAAGGAGAAAGTAGTTTAAGTTTCTAGAAGCGTCCTAATATGTGCGTGATAACAAAGGGAAGTGAGGCAACAAAAGAGAGTAATAAGTGAACTACTTTTTGATGAGCCATCTCTCATTTTCTCTCTCTTAAGTAGTGAAATTGCGTCTCTTTCGTTTTCCAGCCGCCTCATTGTGATGATTACCAAGGTGAGCTGTCTGAGACTCATCTCCTCTCTCCATGTTCGTCTCCGTCCTGCTGTGCAGACTACATTATTCACTGAGTAAAGGACATTATTAATGCATGAGATACCATGAGTCAAGTGGCCAATGGGAAATAATGAGTGCAGATACACGCAGGCTGAACTAATGAGAAAAAAAAAGAAGAAAATCAAACGTTGCCGCTGGCATTTAGTTCATTTCTTGCTATTAGAAGATATAATACTAAAAAGACATATGCTTATTGTGGATACGAGCCATATGGTAGTATTTATGCACTAGGAATGGACAGAATTATCAAGTTTCCACATGTTTTCAACAGAGGGCAGCAGTGTCTCATTCTAAAACTATAAAGTAGAGCAGCAATATAGCACAGAAAGAAATGCAGCTTTTTAGTGTCTAATGCAGATTTTTAGGCCAATAATTCAACGTTTTTTGGAGTCCTATGAATATCTATAGCCTGTAGTCCACCCCACTAATTCATAGGAAACAGTAGCATCAATCCTAAGGTCACCTCTACCACAAGACACAACTAAATCCTGGCTAACTGAGTATTACAGTATTTAACTGTAACTGGAGTTTGACAGCAGAGACACACCCTCCTCCCGGCCTCACTGACAAGCACGTTTGTTAGATGACACGGCAGTCTGGTTTTCCACCCAACATGCCAAAAAACACGTCAGCGAAACAGCTGTTACTATAAATACAGTACAATTACCACGGCGCCGACGGAGGTGACGGTGCAAGTGATAATTAAGCAGGAATAGAAAAGCACATGACAGAGTGAGGTGAGATTAATCTGAGCATCTTCAGAGACTTTGTGGCTCCATCCAAAGATAACATTGGTAGATGACGCAGGAAGACAATGCTATTATAGTGAGTTGTTTTTTTATGCAGGTCTATATTAAGCAAACAAGATGAGGAAAGAAAAAGCATTGGAGGATGTAGCCCCTGTGTATACGTTTACCCTGCAGTGGGACCACAGACCAATTATTCCTGAAAGATGTTTGGTCTCCCTCTCTGGTGCTAAGTAGTTGCAACTTAAATGGTAACTTCAGTATTTTTCAACCTGGACCCTATTTTCCCATGTTTTTGAGTCTAACTGACTAATAGAGCAATAATTAGTGAAATTGGTCCAGTATAGGGGGAGAGCGCTGTAGACGGCAGCAGCTCACAGGCTGCTCCGTCACCTACGTCCACTAAAAGTACTTGTTTTTTGCCATGACAGGCTCTGATTGTTATTAGAAATGTCTGACAAAATTATGGAAAGAGTCTCGCTCAAGGAGAAGACCCGTTCTGAAATCTGTTGAGGTGACGTGTTGCTGGAAGACAACGTTGAATATTCAGGAGGGTGAACCAGCTACTGCAAGGCCGTGAAGCTCGGGAGAATGGTGGTGCTCCTGCGGGTGCTGTGACCCACAGAGGAAGAATGCCATACAAAGTGGGACCTGTTGCTGCACAATATTCAGATTTCACAAGAGAGAGACTTCTCCTTGAGCTGGACTTGGACACAATAACAAACAGATCGGATCAAGCGAAAGGTAAGAAAAACACTTTAACAATCTGAGCCTGTCAGCAGCAAAAACAAGCACTTTTAGTAAACTTAACGTTACGCTGAAGCGGCTCACTTGCCCTAGTGCCTTGTTTCACGGCTGTAAGTTACAATGTTATCCCTAAATACTGGACCAATTAAAATAAATGCTGTCCCCATTAGTCACTTAGATACACAAAAAAAGAGCAAATGGGGAGACATCAATTTTATACATGAAGTTAAGTTTACTCGTCACAAAAAGTCCTACCAAGCCTTTGAAAACAGTTGAATAATGTCATAAACCTCATGTTACAAACTGTGGGATTTAAAAGTAGAGGGCATTTAAGAGGCAGGGGAGGGGTCAAATCAAAGACGTTATTGATATACGTCATGGGAAATGTAGGATACAGCGTTTTTGGAGCTTGACCCTAAAAGTCAGGATATCTCCGCCTCTGCTGTTAAAATGTTCCCCAATTTTTTTTTTAAACCTGTATCTTGTGAGCCCCCAATAATTCTATAGAAATGCAATAATTTCACTTTAACACAGATGATTTGTAAAACAAACAGTTTTCCGTAATGATTGATAGTTAGTTGGTTTGACAGGTGACACGTTCCTTTGATGGTACAGCCATGTATGCTGTTTCCTTTCCCAATCACCAATGTATTACCCTTTCTATTGAAAACAGACCTCTCTTCCATCACAACCTTGAATCACGATCGTTTAACAGTATATCAATAGGCAATAAAAGATATTTATTTCTAGCCTGCAAGCTTTTAGCTCCATTAATTCTCCAGATAATTCAAAGTGCAAGCTCCAAAGATGTTATTTATGTTAATATAACTGTCAATGCACAGTTTTGTGGAGAACAGAACAAGACAATTGTGTTTACCAGTAACTCAGTATCATACAATGACAATATCACAGAAATAGATATTGGTATCTATCTTACAAAACATCATTAAGTCTCTTGCACGCTGAGAAGACGGACAATGACTTTCCCAAACCAGATTTGTGTGACAATCTCCAGGCAGCTTGGATGCACTAAAAAAGTTCCACAAAGCTATTTCCAACTCAGTGTCTCACATCAGTCTCAGCTTGTATTCACACCAAACTAAAAACCAACATTTTTAGTCCCTTTATTAATCTTTCCGTTTCCAGCGCACAAGTGTTGATTATGTGGTTACTCCGGGCGCCACAGGCTCAGCCACAAACAGAGCGATAAACAGACACAACCCTGCGAACAAGCCTCGCGATGCAAACAGTCATCTAGCCAAACATCTATGGGGCAAACATGAGTCAAATCAAAGCGACGCCGGGTTTTTTATCTCGCCGCACCAGAGCCCAATAAACAGCTGTTTCCTCGGGCTGCGTCACACTGCAGGATGTGTCAGTATCAGTATAACCTCAATAATCACACAGCCGACAGATGACAGAACACTTGAGACTCTCCTGAGGCGTTTTGGACTATTACACACAGCCGACGGGGTTCTTGGCTGCATCTCTTTAATTTTACTTTTTTTCCTACCGTCTCTTTATGTCTCTCCTGCATGCACACTACACACACACACACACACACACACACACACACACACACACACACACACACACACACACACACACACACACACACACACACACACACGTATTAAGACAGCAATGCAAGCCAGAGGATATTCAAGCCCGGGAGATTATTTGCCAACCTTTCACCCCTCAGCATCAAATCTGCCGCGCAGCGACAGACAGAGCTCAAGACCTCATTTCTCCTCTGCGGCAGTCTGAGCCTCAGCTTGACCTTGGCCAGAGCAGAGCCTGAGTCATTAGCATGGAAAATCTGCTGCCTTACGGTCCCACTGATGAATGTAAATATTACACAACCTGGCGCTGCTTCTAAGCTCCCCTGCAGATGATGGCATCACCACTGGGCCAGCGCCAAATCTATTTACAGGCTTACAGACTGGTTTTTTTTCTTTCACAATGGAGTAATCATTAATAGAAATGAAAGGAATTTTAGTGTATTAGCGAAAATAAAAATAATACCAGATAAAAATAATCAAATCATCATCATCAGCTACTTGGAATGTATTTTGACAGAACGTTGTGGACACCTGATCATTATTATACCATTTATGACATCTCATTCTAAAATGATGGGCATTACTGTGCTGCTATAACATCCTCCACTCTTTAGGGAAGGTTTTCCACAATATTCAGGGACCTGTCTGCAGGGATTTGCTTCCATTCAGCCACAAGACTGTCAGTGACGTTGGCCTTTGATAAGGCTCACAGTCGGTGTTCCAATTCATCTATGAGGTACTGGATGGACGGGGGTTGAGGTTAGGGCTGTGTGCAGGTAAAAAAAAAAAAATCTTTGGAACTGGCTTTGTGCACAGGGGGGACAGCGTCAAGTCTAAATAGGAGACAGCATAAAAAGTGGAAATATCATTCAATTATGTAGCGTAAAGTTTTCCCTTAATTTGAACTAAACATCCCTAGACAACAAGAATGTCCACATACTTTTGACCACATGCATCCTAATAGCTCTTAAACCTGTCAATAAAAGTAAAGTAGTATGTTTTGAGGGGAAGATGTTATACTGTAATTAAGCAACGTTATTTTTTTGTGTTTTTACTGTACCCCAACCTCTTTTCCTTACTTTGTCATTTGCAACATTTCTGACTTTTAATAACATTTAAAGGTTCTCTATATGATATTCGGAGCATTAAGATAGCAGCAAACAATTATTATGTGCATGCCTTTTAGTTCATGTTCATGTTCGTGCATGTGATCATTCCCCACTGGCTAGCTCTCTGCCGCCGCTCTGCACTGAACTCATACAGTTGATAACGCCGACAACCGACGGCGTTGTTGTCGTGAAATGTGCCCACCCTCTGGTTTCTCCCTCAGGTTAATTTAGCTCTGTCAGCACAGTTGTTGTTGTTTGCCGCTGTTAGCACCGTTAGCTGTGAGCCGCCGGCTCAGCTATCGCTATGTTGAGAGCCGTGTGGAGGCAAAAGAGATGCTTAAAGAAAGGGTTTGACTTTATTCTATCCTCATTGATTTGCACACCAGTTTATTAGGTTACCTATCAAAACTAATGCAGTCTAATACAACAGTCCTGCAATAAACCGTACCCTCGTTTCATTGGTGTTGATTCAACTTGACTATTATTTAGCTTACTCATTTTGATATAAATGGGGTGGACAAAATAATAGAAATACCCATAACCCCATATAATTCAACTGCACCACAAACTCCAGCCTCCAAAATCACCATGAAGTTGAATCAACACCTCTCTAAAACACTGAAACAAAAAATCTGAACATTACATACCTTAATGTGGGTATTAAGGGCAGCTTTCTGATTAGACTTTGGTGTACCCAATAAACTGGCAACTGAGTGGAACTGTACTTAACTAGCAAACTACTTCAGAAAAACAAAGCAAGCATGATTAATAATTACTAGTTTTTGCCTTAAATACAATATTAATGTATCTTGATAATAATCTAATATTAATTGTAACGTAATTAATTTAAGATAGGCTTACTGTATGATATCTCAAATTAAAATTATGTCTGATATCTTGAATTAATTTGAATTGGATAAGTAAATATTTCATGATAACAGGCAAAAAAAAAAAAGTAAAGATAAGCACCAACTATTCTACAATATGATATCTTAAGATAATGAAACGGACTGGATGAATCTCAACATGCCATCGCATCACACTATCTAGTGGAACGTTATGCGCAGGAATAAACAAAATACAATTGTGTTGTTCACTTTTATCTCAACATTATGAAGCTCATTCTGTGTTTTATCTCTCAATGAAAGATTTATCTTGCAATAAATGATGAGTGTAAATTACCAGGCCTTCAGCAGCGTATAAATATGAGTCGGGGGGGGGGGGGGGTCAGACACTGCAATAACACTCTGATTAATGTTTAAATGGCTGAGAATGGATATTGCTCTTGAAGGATGGACGTGGTTTCAAATGTCAGCCCGGCTAATGCAGAGATAAGAGGAGGCGTGGGTTGACAAAATTAAATAAAAACAGGCCAGCACTGGAGAGGAGACAGCCACACAGCTCTTGTCCTGGTGCACCGGCGACCTCAGATAACCTCTGCGTCACAGCTTCTAAATCCTCACAGGCCTCCTAGGTGGCAGCCATTCACAGTATCAAACAGATATGTTTTGTTTTATAGTGTCACTCGAGGATTAACATCTTGCAGTATATCACAGCCTGTCTCTATTTCCGCTATCTCTATATCTTATGTGCTTGCCGCTCCCCAACTCCCTCTCGCTCTGTTATTAAAACACAGTTCCACTGGAGCAGAGAGAGCACCCAGCGCAGCGGATATAAATTCATTAGTTGAACTCAAACACAGCAGCCGGCCCTGTTTTTTTTTTACTGCGAGGCATACAGGTGAGCTTTGATCGGTGGCGTTGACGCTCGGAGAGCACCGTGACATCTGTATCAGAGTGTGTTCAACATACGGCGGCGCTGAATTAATGCAAATCAACTGATGTAGAACATTCATTCATTTTCGGGGGGCTGTGTAAAGCAGAAGCAAATTGACAGACTTTCCACTCTTAATTTACCTGCAAGAAATCAAGAGCTACACGCCAAAAATACTAATGTGGATGCAGCCGCTGGGGAGGCATACTGTCTCATGTCATTACTCGCTAATACATGGGTAACTGCAGAGTGTTCAAATTAAAGTAATGGGATAGAGGGAAGAAAGAGGTTCACTTTATATATTTTCAATTACAGGTTACGTATTCTATATAGTCAGTAGTTCTGAACCTTTTTACCTTTTATGGCCATTTAAAATGAAGCTTTGTCTATACATTATATTATATTTTGCATATATGATTGGTGACAGTTCCACCAAAGCAAAAAGAGAGGACAAATACATTGTTTTGTCTTCTTTCCTATCCTCTAAATCACGCCATGAACCCATTGAGGGGTCTTTACTTTGAGGTTGGGAACCATTGGCATTTAGTGACTTCAGAGACAATATTCACCTGATTAAAGAAATACTTCTACATTTTGGGAAATTTGCTTTCTTGCCAAGAGTTAGATGAGAAAATGTAAAGTACTCTCATGTCTGTACGCTAAATATAAGGCTATATCCAGCAGTGGTTAGCTTAGCTTAACATAAAGACTGGAAACAGGTAGAAAAAGCTAGCCTGGCTCTGTCAATCTGCTCATCAGCACCTTGTTTGTTTAATTCATACAAAAATCAAACTGTATAAAATACAATTTGCACATTTTTGTGGGGTTATGAGGGGGACTATTTCTTGGCCAGGTGCAGTGACATTCTTAAGTCTCTAATTGATGAGCTTTGGAGCTGCAGGTTGACAGAACCAGTCTACCCGTTTCCCCATTTCCAGTCTGAAAACCTTGCAAAGTAATGCCTGGCTAAATACCTCTGGGGGTAAGTATACATAGAAATACTTACAGAAAAGGCCCCATAAAGCCAAGTTGTCACTTTAAAGGAATTGTTCAACATTTTGGGAAATACAGGAAATAGAAGACGGTCACAAAAGCTCAGGACAAATACTGGAAAATGTTTCCTGGTTCTAGCGAAGGAGGGTGGAAAGAGGAGACGTTATGCGTCATCAACGCATTATATCTTTGGGGTACAACAAATGCGCAGAAAAACCTGGTATGCACTTGCCGAAATTAAGCAAATCGCAAAACACGAGCGCAGCTCCAGCTACACTACACATGTGTTATACCCCATACCCCAAAACCTGTGTCCCAGCCTCTTTCAATAGGCCTTGGTTCTAGCTTCATATTCAACAGTCAGATATGAAAGTGGTATAAATCTTCTCATCGAGCAAAAAAGTAAATAAGTGTAATTCCCCAAAAGTCAAACTTTTCCTTTAATGGCAACATTTTATTTTCCTGCCTTACCTTCATAGAGCCAATCACTGAGCCCATTGAAGATGACGCCCTCCTTGCCAGTAGACACCAGGCGAATGGAGCGGTTGTCCACCCTGGAGCGATAGTAGATGTTGTTCTCGAAAACGAAGATCTACAAGAGCCAGACAGAGAGAGGAAGTAGATTTTAATCACATTTTGGAAAGGCCAAACAATAAACAAACTGGAAAACCCCACGATAAGAGCTTCTTTTCAAGCAGCTCCCATCCTGTAAAAGACTGGATCCTTTCCAGCTCTACGGACGCTGATCTGTAGCTGACCCTGACTCACAGCCTTCCTACAGGGAATTTCCTTATTGTGAATAAGCCGTTGCATTATTATTATAATCACTCACAAGAGGAAACCTGAGGAGAGTCTGGTATTTATACTGACACGTTGTATCGCAGGTGGGAGACCTGGGTGAGGCAGAAGTCGTGGTATCACAGCTAAAATCAACCCAGGGGTCGAAACACACATTAGCATGGTGCTTTTTCACCCGTCACACACAAGAGAGTGCACATTTTGGCAATAGCACCTTTTTTATGAGATGGAAATCAAAGACTTCGACAAAAGGAAAAGAGAGAAAAAAAGAAGTCTTTTCAATTTCTGTTAAAGATGGCAAACCTTGGGACCAAATTCTGACTTTGACTCTCTCCTCTACAGGCCTGCGGGGCTTTCAAGATAACTGAAGGTCAACCCTTTCATTACAGAGAATAATAGATCATCAGCACCCACGGCGAGCGTGATAGGGCGGGTGGCTCTTGGGGCTGGAATTTTAAAATGTTACAACCTTAATGCCATGCTGAAATCAATCTCAGGCTATTACAGAAAAGGGTTTGCTCAGGATCTCAAGGATTAGGGAATCTCTGGGCCCCGAGCTGCTATCATGGTATCAGTTTGTGAATGATTCTCCTAAAAATATTCACTCTGGGAGGTCTAAATGCTGGGGCGATGTGCAGCAGGAAATCCAATACTGTAGCCGTCTACGAATGCTGAATGCTGATTTTTGTACTTCTTTCTACACTGTAAAAAGGATCAACACTACACTACAAGAACCTGCCACCTCGATTTAGCATTTTTCAATATTTTACTATACACCGTGACTCAGCAATGTGGCGTTTAGCATACACACTGGTCTAAAAACTAAAAGTTTCTCCAGCAAACCCTCCATCTTCTTGAAGGTAACACAGAGTCTGTCAAATTAGTTTCTCTTGAGGAAACACAAGCTTGGGGCTCATGTGGTTTGGAGTCACTTTGGAGCAGATGGAGTCCCTGTATAGAAGCTAATGTAGGCCACAGCACAGAGAGAAGACCTGGCCCCGTTCTCTGAGGGAAGGTAGAACTCCGCCAGTGATGGCTGGAATCCACATTTATCCTCGGAGAGAATATTTGGACGAGATTATACAATTGTTGGCCCAATCCCAATGTCCCCCCCTAAGGCCTTAAACCCTGAACCCTCAGGGACTTGACTGACATCACCTGGTAAATGGAATGAACTTTGCGTCACGTTACCTTGACAATGCCAATTTGGGGTTTTTAATTTACGTTTTTACTACCTATTTGAACATCTTCCAGGCTCTTGTCTTACGAGACTAGAGGTAACTGTCAAAAAAAACTATTTATTTGTTTTTGTCAGACTTCATGAAGCAAAATTAAAAGAAATGGTTGATGAATAAACCAGGTGTGTGATATAGTCTAATTGCATTCCTCTGATTTCATGTGTTTTTTTATGTACTATCTTAAAACCTTAATGTTCTGGCTTCCCCTGGTAACCATGGTGACCCTGTGTTTAACATCACAATGCTCTGATTTGTGGGGAATTCCCTCAAGCAAAGTCTGCAGAAATGCAGACTTACGGGAAGTGTTCAAAAAGGGCTTAAAATGTATGCGAGAATAGCCCTCAAGGACTCAACGATTTGACAGTGGGACAGCCCTAAACCCTCACGGACTTTGCGGGAACGTGCCTCAAAGTCTGTGAGTTTGTGAGTGTGGACATTGGGATTTGGCCTTTAGGCTGGTGAGAACGATGCCAACACAATGAGATTGCACCAACACAATGAGAATATTCATTATTTTTCACTTCTTTACCAAGAAAACTATGGTGCTGTTTAGGTAGGAGAATGTAAACTTAATAAATTAAAGGAAACAACTCCAAAATGTAAAGTTAATGTGTACTCAGGTGGTGTTAAAGGAACACTCCACCAATTTAGCCTCAGTTGTACTTTGTGTTTAGAGCTATTTAGCATGCTAACATGCTAAACTAAGACAGTGAACATGCAAACCTCAGCATGCCAACACTGCAGGATGATGTTAGCATTTAGCTTACCTCACAAAGCCACTAGCATGGCTGTACACTCTTGCACCAAAAACACACCAGGGAATTGGCGAAGTGCGGTTATAAATAGATCCTATTAAGACAGTCAGATAGCAATATACAATAGCTGGCAGAGAATGTGTCAAGGTCGGCCATTTAGCCGGCGGCCTGCGCTTGTGCACACTGACAAATACCTGGTGTTTTGTTTTAAAAGGTATCTGACAATCAATCCATATATTACACCAATGCAATCCTTGTGTTTTGTGTCTACTAGAGTTATTATACAGTATTAAAATGTTTTGGTGGATTTTGGGAGACAAAACAGCTTGGGGCTGGAAGTTGTACTTGGTTGTCCTAAGCGCTTAAACAGTTGACCCCCATCCTGATGAAAACGCCTGTGGTGCATGCATAAGCACATACATGTGTGCTTGCATGACGCATGAACACTTAAGGGTCCCGGTTTGGTTTTTTGAACATATGGTCACCGTAGTTTGAAAGATATGAGGGTCAGCAAGGTGTGGATGGTCTAAAGAAAGATGCTCTCAGGATACATGATAGGAAGTTGACCCATACTAGGGACAAAATGTACTCATGGGTGATTTGGACAAAGTCTTACAGTTTGTCTCTCGGTGTCTCTCTCGCACACACAAACAAACACACCTTCTTTCTCTCTCTCTAATGTAATACAAAGGTTAGGCCTTCTGGGGCTGAGCGTCCAAACTTAGATTGTGTGAATGTGTGTCTGCCTCATGTTGAAGATTAGCTGTCTACAGGGAGCATCAAGCTCTTCCATTCACTGGGGGATTTGCTTTACACAGAAAAACAAATGGTACAAAACATCGTGTCTTGTGCAGACACGTATCTCAGTGCGAATAAGACGCCACTTATTTACCCAATTACACTGACTTTTTAGCCTAACAAATAGCTTAACATGTGGCTGGACAGCTGTGTTTGTGAGTGTAAATATGTGCTCATTCTCTATGGGAAAGTACAGGAGATTTAATTAAGTGCATAAGGGCTTTGGGAACAGGATCGCAGGTGGGTTGATTTATGTTTATTAGATGTCTAAATATGACGACACATGCCTTGGCTTGCACACAGCGTTAGCTTGTTTTAGCTGACGGACATCTCTCACTTCAACCTCCACCTCTTCGACAGAGGACATCCGAACCTTCAGGGAAACCAGCTGCTACTCAGTTTCACGCTAACATAACTCGCCTGATGGAAGTAAAACCACTTCATGACTAATGGTGGGAAACTTGAGGCTATATCAATCTAGCGACTGCGTTAATTAATCCACTGAGAAGATAACAGGTAATTAATAGCATTGTGCTGCAGGATGTTATCACTTACAGTCTGTCTGCCCCGCAAACCAACACGCCGAAGCTCATTAATGCTCTGACAAGTTCGACTGTGTGATGATGGAGGCGGGAAATGACTCATCTTGGAAGAGTTGCAAAGGACCATTGCGTGTTGTGATTCAAACAATAGTGTTAATTTGAAATGTGTTTTCTGGGAAATCTCAGTGAATCATTAGGATGATTTGCACCCTGAGGGACAAAACAGTTTCTGTGTGCTGCTTTCAAGGACTCAAACTTATACTATTTCATTAACTTGATGAAAAGGCTGCCTCTGAAATATAAAGAGTCCTAATTCTATGGCTGGATTCTGTTCAATGTCCTCGTTATTTGTAGACCAAAAAGGCCTTTCTTCTAAATGTGGCCAAAAAAATGCAGCTCACTTTCCACCAAATTTGGAGGACAACCTTTGAATCCTTTGCTGCACTCAGTATCCCTTTGTTAGCTGGTCAGTTGGTCAATGAAATGCTGCATTCAGGTAACCCTGGACATCTCGTAAAAGTCAGAGAATGTAACGTGACCATGTAGTATCTATCCGGTATTTGTTTTCAGGGGGTCATCAATCTCTGGTAAATCTATCACATGAAGTGGACCAATGAAAAAAGCCACTGGAGGGCGTAAATAACGGAAGTCCGGCATAAACTCCACTGTTTGTTCTCGTTAGCAGCCTTGTGTATCAGAGGGGGTTACAGGTTAATGGAAGTTTGCCAGTCGTCAACTGCGTGTGTAATTGAAATGTCACAAATCTCGACTGCAACCTCAGGTACGATGGAACTCGTCCCTTGAAAACACAGATATTTACTCAGCCGTTTAAGGTTAATTTCCTGAAATATCTGACTTTGTAATTTGACAAGGGGCACTTGAATGCATCATTAGTTTTGTTCTATGTAATTGACTCACCTTCATGGGCTGCATCCTTCAAAGGATTTGGCATCTATATAAAGATTGACATTGGCATATGCACATAATTGCCAACAAAGTAACCTCACAGCTGCTCTAATAGAACATTTTTTATATTAACTACAGATCAAATGACCACATGTATGTAAATGTTGTCTACTGTAGTGATGAATCTACAGAGAACACCCTGCAGAGCGCTTTAGCATCTTTCACCTCAGTGTTTGATTTTATGGCCCACATATACACTATCAACTCTTTAAGATGATGATCTGTCAATGTTGTGTTCACAGCTTGTGGTGCTGCACCCAAGTAGCCCAAACAAGAAAAAAAAATCAATGAATGCAGGTTTAAACATAAACACAAGCACCTTTCACACCTCTTTCATCACTCATTCCAACAACCTCCCATTAGTGGGCCGCAATAAATTCCCTTAAAGACAAAGACAAAGCTCCACATAAAAGACCAGTTTCAATGGCTATATTTTAGACAATATAGATGGTTAGAATCTTAAAGCAGCAGTAGGCAGATTGGAGCAAATGTGATAAAAGAAAAAAAGTTATTTTTATAAAACTGTCACTCTAAATCCTGACTGTAGTGCATGAGACAGGTAAAAAAAAATCATGTGCCTCTGTGTCCTCCGGTGCTCCTAATGGCATCTGCAAGATTTCCCAGACTGGAGGAAAACAACCAAGTTACTCTCATGCCTATTTCTCACCTCATATCTTTTCAGAAACATCTTACTGTACTGTTTAGCTGTAAAATGAGAAAGTTTGTGACCCTGCTGCCATGTTGAGATCAGTTGAGGAAATACCAAGCACCGCTCACCAGCCGGAGCAAACTTTCTCATTTTACAGCTAAACAAGATGTTTCTGAAAACATCCGAGGCAAGAAATAGTCATTACAGTAACAGAATATTGATTCATATTTGATCAGCGCTGCCTAGATTGACCGTTTGGTCAGAGTTTGCGAGTGATTGACAGCTGCCTCCGTTGAATGAACAGCCAATAGGAACGCTCTCACTCTGAATTGACCTGTAATTGTCTGTAAGTCTCCCGTCACAGGCTAGTTTTTCTAAAGCCTGAAAACAGAGCCATGAGGAGGTGCAGAAGTCTAGTTTCCTCTCAGAACACTTGAATTACAATATGCTGAAAGGTTATTATGCACTTTTTGCCAAATGATGCCAAAAATATTCTGCCTACTGCCGCTTTAACCTCGAAACATCACTGCTCAGCAGGCAGAGATGAGACTAGGGGATTTCATGGGTATTGTAGTTCTTACCAGTTGCTGGTCCTGGGGTCCCCAGCCTGCGTACTGCAGCTGAGCATTTCGCACCTCTGGAGGATTCAAGTTCCACGTCGCCCTGGGGTGCACAGACAAGAGGAGACAATGCTATCAGATAGAAGTGCACAGAGTGACTGACTGCTCCCAGCGCTGCTGCAGGAGAAGAACAAATGTAGCACAACTGAGAACAAAGGTTTAAGTGTATCCATAAATACCAGCGCTCTATAACGGTGTCACCTCGCCTTATTGGGGAAAGTGCTGCGCACTGCAGGCTGCAGAATTAGAGGTGCCACTGCCTCTATGTCTTTGTCTGGAGCGGAGGATGAATGAGGTCATCAGCTGAGGTGTTTTTTGTTTTGCACGCCACCACTGGGTGGCAGCACGCAAATGGATTTAAGCACGAGAGCTGCTGACTGTGCTGTAACCTGTGACCTGGTGTGGATGCAATTTAAAAGGTAAATCAGTGAGTTGTCAAACTGGCAATAATATGTCTTGGCTGCTGATCAATACCAGTTAATCAAGTGCTACAAGTTCTGGCTTTTTAAACATACTACTTTGTAAATGTGTCATGATTTTTGTGTTGTTTATCAGGAGTGAGAATGAATGTTCAGCTCTTTCGTGTGTTTTTTAACACAAAGGAGAGGTTCAATTGCAGCAAAGAGTGCTTGGTCCTTTCTCCAGGCGTTTTTAACTGGTCAGATGTAAGATCTGAAGATGTCAAGGCACACCTGGCTTCCATCTGAGGTCACAGATTACTTAATAACCCTTTCACCTCCCAGAGGGGTGGAGAATTGAAGGTGTACTTGATGTCACAGATGCTTTGTAGGAGAGCAGTTGTTAGAACAGGTGGGAATGAGTTGCTTTCAGAGTCACAGGCAGCGAGGTGAGGTGAGATATAGATGAAATGAAATACAATATAAATGGAACAATGCAACCCTGCCGCCCACTTACGGAGTATCCAGGCTGCAGATGATGTAGAAGGCCGTGTAAGAATGCTGGTACACCTGGAAGAATAGGTAGCAGGAAAGGATTCACGTTAGATCACTTCACTCCGAACAGGTTGTAGTTTCACCTTGACATCCGAATTCTTTTTTCTGTTACTGTATTTAGTGAAATCAATGTGATTCACAGTTAAGCAGGACATACTTAATAGTTCTATGAAAATGTTAAAAAAGAGAAAAATGGCATTCAATAATTGACAATTAATTCTTTGAAATTAAAGCTGTAAAGATGAGCTGTTAGTGGGTATTTCTGTGAAAAAAAAGAAAGTTCTGCCAAAAAGTTTTGAACATGGATAGCACAAAAATATGGTTATAGTTGTATTTATTTGGCGTATATTGGTGTTCAGGTCCATTAAAGAGTAACTTAACACCCCCTTAAGGTGACCTCCAGTGGTTTAACGTGTCACCCTGCTGCAGTGATGTACAACTGTTCTCTAGGGTGTGTGAGTACACCGTAACATCCCTGTTGGGTGTGGTTACACGTGAAACACCTTGGACACTTTCAACCAGAGAGGGCAGAGATCATTACCTTTCAGTCGGCTGTTAAGTTACTCTTTAATTACTCTCCACATCAACAAATTTGTCTCTCTTCTATTTAATTGGAAGCTGCTACAGTTTCCATTGTATTTCACTCCACGTCTTATAAAAATACCAACCCTGTATCCTACAAAATGATGTTCCCGTACAGCTAAACTGCATTCCCAATTATGTTTCGAGGGAAAAGTATTTTCTCCTGGATTATGGTTGCAGTTTTAAACATGTGTTAACGTTGTAAAAAAAAAGAAAAATGCAACAAAAATACTGGGTTTGATTTAGTAAAAAAACATCATAGTTTGGCTTAAAGGTCCAGTGTGTAACATCTGGCGACATTTAGTGGTGAGGTTGCAGATTGCAACCTCTCCCGTATGTCAAGCGTGTCGAAGAGCTACGATGGCCGACGTGAAAACGTGAATGTCCCACTCTAGAGCCTGTTGTTATAAGAGTAGGGTAGGTCGTTTGGAGAATAGTAGAGTGTGCGTGTACATGGGAAGTGAGTGGTGAAGCGAGAGAGAGAGAGTGGCGGCGAATTAGTGCAGCGGAGAATATCAAGTGACAGGACACTAACAACGGTCTCCAGGAAAAAGACAAAAAAGACAAGAAAAGACAAAATATGTTTCGATCGAAACATAATCCACGATGTAGTTTAGAGATATGGGAATGTAACTTTTATGAGACGGCTGAAAATACACTACACACTAAAAACCTCACCTTTTATCTTTGAAATATGAACTATTTATGAACATTTCTTGATATTTTTCTACAATAATTGCATTACAAATATTTCGTCTTGTTTATGCTACAAATGTAGGAACATATTAATTGACTGCCAAATAGAGACAAATTCAAATTCAAACAGAGGATGATTTGTTTGTGTGTTAGTATGCAGACACTGTTCATTATGAACACCCGCGATCCAAACATCATGTTATAGAGATGAGGAGTGCGTGAGTGTGCATTGTGTGCCGCTACGGTGAGCTTATAGCAGGAATGACAGTCATCTATCAAGGTGATGGAGGTTTGGATGGAATAATAAATGCAAACAAATGCAGCACAACACAATAGGCATCTCTAGTGTGTCATAATATTTTCTATTCATCTAAGGCAATAACACAGGCTTATATCTCTCCCAGCATCTCTCACACACTAACAATAAGCACAAACTCTCCACAGTGACTCAGTGGTGGAGCGGAATGGAGTAAACACACAGTCATCAGCTTGCAAAATGATTCAATATATCTGATCTACCTATATTAGGAGCTGAAAAAGCTTTGATGCATATCAAGGAGCTGGCAGAGCTGATGTAGTCATGGGGCACTTTATTCAGAATTGCACAGAAATGATAAATTCCCAGCCAATAGTTCCTGTTCCTCCTGTCGATCTCGTCTCCCTCCCTGCGAGACCGTTTCAGCGCCGAGGGGTTTGTTTGTGTTTCTGCCTCCCTCGCTACAGTTCCACTCGGCTGTGCTGGCCCCCGCCGCCATCGCTGACAGGCAGCGGTGTGCGACAGGCCTTCACACCCCGCCATGATTACTTTCTCCCCCCCTCCCTCCTTTCCACTCTCTCCCCTGGCTTCGATGCACTACACGAGCACATACCCCACCCTCCGGTGGAGTCGGCTGACATATTTGGCTGTCACTTTGCTAATTCAAAAAACAAGCAAACAAATGAGAAGCTCACCGGTGCAACGTTGTAGGCCAGCAGCACATGCTTCATGTCAGGAGACACCTCATACTTGCTGGCTTTGTACATTTCCTGAGAAGCAAAGGCAGATGTAAGAGGGGGGGAAAAAGACAAAAAGATGAGACCTCTAACCATGCGTGGTATTTTTTCATTAAACTAGTCCTTAAGTGACTGCGTTTGACGGATTGCTCGGCTCCTGAAGCAAATGGGAGTAGCATTAATCTTTGCACTAGGGCTCGGCGATTTGATGGCGGACATAATGTTGTGTGTCGTCACCGAAGCCGCCGCAGCACTGACGACGCTACATCTCCATTTCCATCTCAACGTTTTCCCCCCGTATAACCATGCCCTAAGTATTAACTATGCAGTTCACATTTCACAGCAATAATGGATCATTTGATTAAGCTTCGTAATAAAAAAGAGCTTTGGGTGCTTTGATTTGCTGACACTATAAGAAAAAGTTTTAATTTGATTCATAGGCAGCCACGGTCCGTTCTTTAGTCCAGTGATTGTGAGGAAGCAGAGAGAAAAGAAAAGATGACAAAAAGACTTACAAACTTCTTGTTATGCACCAAGATGGTCTTTTCATCGGTGTCGACGTTGAGCTTGACGACGTCGCCATCACGATTACGGTATAATAGCTCATTACCTGCAAGGAGAAGGACAGAAATAGAGACTTTAAAACTAAAAATAAATACCCTAATGACCACAGACACAAACATACACAATTATACTGCCCTTTCAAAATAAAACTAAATAATTCCTGAGAAAACCAACCTACGAACCAATACCCTCAAATTCATCCTGTAGGTCAGACACATGGGCAGATACACTCGCTGACATTTTACAGTCAGAGCACTAGAGAGCAGTAATTAAGCTCCTTACATAGAAATCCTGTAACACCGGACACTCAACAGGTGGAGAACAAAAGAACTTACATTAGTGACACGAGACAGAGAGAGTGAAAGATCAATTAGTACTACTAAGTAAGTCATGAGCTTGGCACCTGATGTAGCCTTGTGTCCAATATGTCGGAAGTAAAACAGGCATTTTAATTGTCTAGTCTCCTGCATATGTATTCTGTACAGGGAGTAGCACTAGAAATTAAAAGTATGGTTTCAAAACAAGACATTCACACTTTGAAAACGTTAAATAGCTGCTGGCTTCATAGAAAAAGCAAAGTTATTAGCTGTGGTGAGCATTGACGACATAATCAAATTTTAGTGGATGCTTCTATTTATTACCTTTTTAATATTAAAGGCATATTAAATTAGGCTTATTGGAGAGTTTTATTAATCTATACGCAACCCAAAAAGTGCATCTTTTACACAGTAACATCTAGTGAATTTTTTTTGCATAACATAGCTAAACCGAATGGTAGAGACGGCTCAATCAGGTTGAGTTAAGTTCAGCACATTTTTCAATAGTAACTCAAAATGTGCTCTTCCAAACAGTCGAGCAGAACATTAAAGGGATATAAAAGCAGGGCTTGGATAGCACGGCTACGCAATTACTTGTAAAAATGATTGTGTGATCACAATTTTGGCTTCAACAATACATCAAACTTTATCAGTTGCAATTCTGCAGCCTTGTTATGTGTGAAGGTATGTCAAATCGAGTGCTCCCGACTCAATCATAAACTGTCTGGCCGGTAACAGTTTGTTTCAAGCACAGTGTGATTGAACACGTCCGGCTTACCAAACACACAGTTGCAGCTGCAGGTCAGTCTGCCGGGCGACCTGCGAGTGTATTGGAATGTTTATTGTCAATAAACAGCCAATATGACTTTTACTACTCTTTCAGCAGACACTAGTTTGTTTTAAAGATATTCTTACAGTACTTTAATTTGTTCATTTTAAATTGTATATGTATTTATTATGTATCGGTTACAGGTTATTCATAGGTTTATTGTACCTATCCGAACTGTTCATGTGCAATAAAACCATTATGGTAACAGATTGAGTGGTACTGATCCGCAACCCTATCAACTCTACTGCAGATACTATAAGCTATAGATGTAACAGACTGTACAGATTAAACAAAAATAAAAATATTTATAGCCCCTGAAATCTCAACTGTTCTCAAAACTTTAAAACACCCTTAAGTTTTACTTACAAAAAACTTCAACAGTCAACAACTCTCTATTTGATTGATGGAAAACCCAAAATTGTCATCACAAACAAAATCCTGATTGGTGCATGGAAGTACGTGACAGTTAGAAGAGCTCAGAGAAAAAAACACAAATACAGAAATCTCTTATGTGAAATAACTAAAACATTTCTAAGTTTAGAAGAAAACTGTGTGTCCATGGAGGACTGCACCACTTATGCAACATATTCTCACTCCCAACTTGTCAAATACCAACGCGTTGTCACTGGACCTGCGCTCCAAACTATGATGCTCTAGCTACCATTTTTGAGTCAGTTTCGGACATGTCTGGGATGGCGTGTCAGTTTCCACTCATTTCATGCATACAGCGTCTTTATATGTAATAAACTTCCAGTGTAGGTTTACTTAGTTTTTAAGTTTACTCATGCAACAAAACTACTTGGTTAGGTTTAGGCAACAACAGTACTTGGTTAGGTTTAGGAAATGATCGTGGTTGGGGTTCAAATTATTATGTTTTTTATGTAAATAAGTACGCTTGCTATGTAACTGGTGTTAGTTAAGTAAAAAAAAGGTAAAATAAGTCAACGTTGTCTTGGTTTCACACGGTACACAAACAATGGTCTCGTCTAACCTCCACTACCGCCCACCTGACGCGGACTTTCTCGCTCTTTATCCTACGTCAGTTGCTCTGACTGTCTAATGAAGTGGATGGGTTTATGTTGGAGTCAGTTGAACGCCTGGTGTGTCTCATACAGATGCTAAAGGGTGCCTTGGTGCGTCAGTATCAGATGCCGAGGGCCACCGACCAAGCGTCTGTATTTGACGAGTTGGGAGTGAGAACGGGTTGACTTATAATTTGAAGGGAATTGAGGAAATGGCTTTTTAATACACTTTTATGGTCCTTTACACAACGTGCAGAACGAGAGAGTGACATTTTTACCAAAATAAATGCTAGGTTTAACAAAAGTGCTCAAAAATCTGACCTATTCAGAGTCATGTCAACGCACAGCTGGCAACACGCCTGAATACAAAAGCTTCCAGCCCAAACACAGAGAGTTCAGGCCACTGGAGGAAACCCTTGAAGGGAGCCATTATTTGAAAGATGTATGAAAGTTCATACAGCTCCTCATCCATCAGGCCTTTATCAGGGAAGGATAAGTTTAATACAGCAACTGCCCCCTTTCACCTTCAATCTATCTGCGCCCCTCTGTCTTATTGCTTTAGTGATCCATAGGCGCACGAGCAACCACTCCATTTGGCGAGGTAATTAGAACCCAGAGATTGTTATGCAGAGTGCACTCTATCTGCTAGCATATCTAATTGACCATTAGAGGTGACAAAATTACCATCACAATGGCTTTAATTCAGAACGTGCTGGGGAGAGCAGTTTCAGACATTTTTAGATTGGCATAGCCAAACGCCCCCTCAACAGCTATTGTCTCCAACCATCGGCATACTAACAAGGCTATAAATGGACTCCTTCATGGAAATCATGGAGATAAATAAAAGAGTACTGCTTTTTTTCACTGTGCTCTATTATCTTAGTTTGACTCCGTTTGGCACCTTGATAAACGGTCTACTTTTATATTTGAAATGGTAATCGCAGACGATGGGGCTTGAATGTGTAAAAAAGAAAGACAACATGGTGACAAATCAGCGGTCAAAGAGATTGACTGGACTTTATTTTGCTTCGTGACTTGCTCTGTTTTCATGGTCAGGCTTCATTTTAAACTGCATCTTTAAGGCACCTTTTTTTCCATCTTTGTTCCTCACCCAATAGCTGATCTCCTCCTTTATCCACACGCCCCAAGACACCTCAGATACACCTCAGATCTCTTCAATCCTCTCCATCACTGGCCTTTTATAAGCCCTCCTGCTGAGTTCATCATTTTAGACCTTATCATCCCTCCTTCACCTCTCCAACTCTTTGTTTTCTGCTCTTTCAAAGACCCAGAGCCATCTATTCTTTCACAGTACCCTAGGCATTATGTCTTCCCTTCAATCTATCTCTTTCTAGCTCTCTCTCTTTCTCTTTCCCCATTTACTTTCACTCGCTGTGCATTAGCCCAGGGCACTGTTTTCTGCTCTGATCTATACCTTTCTGCGGCAGTATGTCTTATTAATACAGCCTCCTGCCCTGGGCACAGCCCTTAACCCAGCCTCACTCCGGGGAGGCACGGGGAGCGCCAGGAAGCGGGAAGAGAGGGAGGCAGAGACGCGAGGCGACACTCGAGTGACAGAAGGAAAATTGCTACATTGGGTTTGTACAATTCAACTCCATGGACTTCCCTTCATAGAAGCATATTCATGGAACAGTCTTTTATCTGTGAAACTGCCACTTTTATAGGTCAATTTTTGTTTATTGCAATGTAAGTCCAATTTTCATAGTGTTGGGCATCATTTCGGTTAATTATAACTGTACTCATAAAGGTAACCTCTGAGATCTGGAAACACGGCAACAACATTACAGCAAAGTCACACGGAGCAAGAAACACGAGCAGTCAGACAATAATAAAGGCTGTAAACAAGCCAAGCCTATATTACGAATATATTGTCTCATTAAAAAAAAGAAAGTGCAGAAAAGCACAATTATTTCCCCTTTGGCAATGGAAAGAGGCAGGTTTAATGGTCTCTCTGAAGAGAAACGGCTTGTTTGTTATGAGATTTAGTTGTGATTGAAGACGTCCTTTCATGTTTTACTGCTCATATTACTGCTCATAATATGGTGACGTAAAGGCTACACATGTCCTTAAAGGAATACTCCACCGATTTCACATTGCACTCCTAGAACATTGTCTGATTCACAATGGACAATTCAAAATCGATGCCAGAGATATTGTCGTTTTTATCCCATGCAGTCTTCCTCCTTGTCAAAACCCGGAGCCTACATTAACCACAATGCAACTCGACCACAGACAGCTCGGCTAGAGATTTAGGTGTGTCATGCTAACAGTGGCTAATGTAGCCTCGATGCACTAGCCTCAAGCAGAGATGAGGAGCGGACTATAAGGTCTGGTAAACTCATTTCTTTCTAACTCCACACCTCAAAGGTCACGTTCTTATATGACTAATCGTTCACCACTGAACTGGTATTAGTATCTTTTAGATCAATGTCAATGACATAACAGATAAACAAACAACTATATAAATGATGCAGGATTTTTATCATGCAAAAATACAACAAACAAAATTGGGATTTACAACAAACAGTTTGGGTAACAATCTTAACATTATTTTGAAGTCTCTTTAAATCTGTATGATCGGCTGACTGATCATATTTCTTCCTGTGTTAAAGGAATACTTCACCTAGTGGGTGATCAGGTGGAAGGATAATTTGATACAATGTGAGTCTAAAAAGATATTAAGAAGTTTAAAAGGAATACTTCACCCACAAAATGACCATTTGCATATCAATTAATCACCCCCTGCTGCCTTGAATTCTTGAAGAGGTAGCCTACCTGTGCAAGCATGAGACATTTTTTGCAGAATTGTTTTAATTTGTAAGGTTTTAGAGAAGATATGTGCATGTGTTTGGGAAGTAGTGAGCATACGACTGGATAAATGAGACCTGGATTATACTGCACAAATTGTGTGGGAGGTTGTAAACTAATGTTTTGATATAGTTTTGCTGTTGTTAAACACAATTCCCCGTTTACTTCAATTCGTCAAGACTTTTCTGCACTTTTGGATGCTTCGTTCACCTTGGAGGCTTGAGAGAAAAACAACGTTTTCTTCAAGAATTCAAGGCAACACCGGGTGAGTAATTGATATACAAATGGTAATTTTGTGGGTGAAGTATCCATTTAAACTTCTTAATATGTTTTTAGACTGATCTGCCACTCTGATACTCACTACAACCTTCTCCTGTTCACCTGGGGAACACATTTTTTTGCTAGCACTTCAATGGCTTCATTGTACAGTAGGCTTCATTCATGCTTTGACTAAGCCTTTTCACCTCACATGACAGCTTAATAAGACAGACAGAACAGTGCAGAAAGACTAATTAATACTACTTCAAGGAAATTGACTCCAGTAGACTCTTGAAATGAAATTACCTTCTACTGCACTGCAATTGTTCAGAGTTAGACTTTTTTTACAATGCCGCTCATTCTACGGTCTTCTCAGTCCTCCGTGTCCATTCCCACTCAACCCTTTCTGGAAGGCTTTAGTCACATCATTTATCTCATTCAGTGTTCTCCTGAGTGTCTTGAGAGGGTTAAATATGCTCTGAGAGCACTGTGAGACTCTTCAACAGGCACGTTCTGATAGAAAGAGTTGTAAGAGGCTGATCGGTTGGATTATTAAGGAGAAAAATGCCTCTTCAAACAAGTTCTTTTCATTGTTTTGCCTCACATAATATCATTTACCTTGAGAGTAAAGCACTCATCAAGTCTAAAATGTAGCCTGATGGAGCAGATTACTTGGAAATGACCTCTCATATTGAGCATAGAAACCGATAGAGATGTTTTTTTTATACAATAAGAATGTATAATACCTAAATGTCCCCGACCTCAGACCCTAACCTCCACATAATACCTCACTATGTGAATACAAAACACACTCGGATGAATGAAATAGGTCGTTTTCGTAGGCTTTATTATTAGCTGGGATGTGAGGCAGGGATGCAGAGTTAAAGGTGCTTAATACAAAATTCAGAGCATTTCTATTCCACATAGCTCTCAACATGGTGACGGCTGAGCCGCAGCTCGCAGCTAACAGTGCTAACAGTGAAAACAACGGCAACAGTGCTGATAGAGCTAACAGTATTTACCTGAGGGGGAACCAAAGGGTGGGTGCTACGTTTCCGTGATGACGCTGTCGATCGGGACGTGTGAAACTAACAATGTGTTTGTAGTTATTTTAACCCGAAACATGATGTTTTCCCCTAAATTTAACTAAGTGTATTTTTTGCCTAAACCTAAATAAGTTGTAGTTTTATTACCTAAACCTAAATAAGTTGTAATTTTGTTGCCTAAACCTAAATAAATTGCAGTTTTATTTCCTAAACCTAAAGAAGTTATTGTTTTATTGCCTAAACCAAAATAAGTTGCAGTTTTGTTGCCTAAACCTAAAGAAGCCTTTTTGTTTGTGTTCAAAACTTGATGTGTCATTCAGTTTTACAAAATGTTAGAAAGTGTTGCTTGTAAGTTTCACTTTCACTTTTACAACGTAGTAGGCGCAGTAGGCCCCTAATGAACCAAATCTACTGATCGACTGATGATGCCTATTTGATGGCCTGATAACAGTTGAATCGGGTGTCCGTATGCAGGTAGATATTACTCCTCTATATCTTTACATAGAAAATAGCTGTTTGCTGCTATATTAAGGCTCTGGATATCGTATAGAGCACCTTTACATTCTGGATTATTCTTGTCGGTAACAGGTAATTTGTCCGTGCTCAAGGCTGCAGATGATGACTGGTCTGATAAAAGCAACACAAGCTACTGGGGGGAGAATTATGGTGTCTGGCTGTGTCTAAATAAAATGTCTCCCAAATCTTTGCCACCCATTGCCTTGGATGTGCTGTGAAATATAGGTTCATAAAAAATTCAATAGGAGTTTTAATTAAAAATCTCCCCCTTATATATTTCGAGTAATTCAGTTCCATTCGTGGATGGTTCTTGAAAGGAGACTTTAGCGTGTGTGTATGTTTTCTCTGCTGTTGCAAAGCTGTACTGGCAACACCATGAAATTTGAATTCTATTTCTGACCGACTTGATAAATGAGCATGCGAATAAATGAATGGCAGAGCAAACAAATGAGCAGAAACCTCGAGTATGAAAACTGACAAAAATATGAACCAACCACCCAGGGCTACAGCCAACCTGCTGCTGGCCAGTCCTCACAGTGGAAGTCATTTATGTTTATCAAGAATGCCAATCTGCGTGTGCCTGCTGGTTTCATTACTCACTGCCTCTCCTGCTACTGAGTTCACCATTAAGGTTGAAAAACACGGCACACTGCCCAGTCATTTCTGTTTCATGCTGTTTAACTCCTCAAACACAGATAATGTTTTCCTGCATCTCATTATTTGGTTTACTTTGACCTTCCACCAGGGGTCCAAGCTAGATTCTAACCTTAAAAGAGTAAACTATTGACATACCGCCATCAACCTGGCAATGTTCAAAGGACTGCACCCTTCTAGACCCTCAACATCAGGGTCCTGGATATAACCAGCTTCAAAATCAAATACCTCTTTCATATATGACTCATATACCTTTGATGTTCCACCCTCCTAAAGTTAAAAGACAGCCACCAAAAACATTTAAACTCACCATGACACAGAATTTGCTGCTGAAATCCCCTTTGACATTAAGCTACACACACAGGTCAGTTTGCATCAGTTGTAAAACCTTTTTTTGGAATAATGCCTCCTTTGAATTCGAGTAAAGGCCAACAGAACCCAAGATGATTGATCGCCGCTTGAACAAGCGTAAACAACACAGAGAGCCAGCAAAAGACACACAGACACAGCAAGAAAAGCTGCACAAGGTAATGATGTAACAATAACAAATGGCTCCAAGATTTGCTGAGTACAAACAAAAGTTTATGCCCCGGTAACACAGGTGCATTTTAGAAGCATTAAGGAAGAATAGCTTTTAAACATGCCGGGATAACGTCAAGGTTATATGCATGGACCAGAACAACAGATGTGAAAATCCACAAAGGCTGAGATCAAATACTATCTCCCTACACTGTAAAATATCTCACCGTGGTTTCTTTCAAGGGGTGATTGTCATTTTGTGTTGTATGAATATAATTTAGAGCAGTGTTATCATTTTGCACTCTTATCGCAGCCTTGGAAAGGGAGGAGTGCAGCCCAGTCGCCAGGAAAAAATGTTAGCATTGGACGTTTCTGCAAACCAGGGATACGTTGAATGGCGATGTTTTTTTTGCATTAGGTCAGAGCAAGTGATGTAGTTTAAAGAGCGGAAAGAGATTACGTGACAATGTAACGTGACAACGTAACGTGACAACGTAACGTGACAACGTAACCTAACAACGTAACCTAACAACGTAACGTAACAACGTAACCTAACAACGTAACCTAACAACGTAACGTAACAACGTAACCTAACAACGTAACGTAACAACGTAACCTAACAACGTAACGTAACAACGTAACCTAACAACGTAACGTAACAACGTAACCTAACAACGTAACGTAACATTGTTATGTTACATTGTTACGTTACATTGTTATGTAGTTTTGTTGCCTAAGCCTAACCAATTGTTTCACTACGTTAACAAAGCATTCCGTTTCTGCAAGTGTGATACGAGGTTGAAACGTATTTATGAAAGATATTTTTGGTTCAGAAACGTTCAATGCCAACATTTTTTCTGGCGACTGGGTTGAGGAGTGAGAGGAGGGATCAGTTGGTTGCAATCTGCAACCACACCACTAGATCCCCCTAAATCCTACACACTGTCCCTGTAATAGTAGTTTTATTTCACCATAATATAATTAAGCCAGAAAAGTCAAGTTTAGCATCAGTTTGCTCTTCTGGACTTTCATATCGATACTCAAAAATACTCAATAACAAATGGGAGTATCATGATAATGACATCATGCATACAATGTTTCCAAATTTCAAGACTAAAGCCCACTTGTCCATGAAAACCAGGGAGAACATATTGTGATTAGCCAGGACACACTGTGAGTCTGGTGCAGGCAGACCATATATATCCATATAAGTCTATTACCCCTGAAAGCAGTAGAGTAGAGAATTTGTTAAACATTACGTCCTCAAAGACTCACCCACTGCTCATTTAACTCCATATTCCTTTCCAAGATGACTCCCAAGGGAGCACCCGAGTGCTCTTAGAAACCCACCATCAATGTGTGCTTTTTGTAACCTGTAACCTCAATTTGCAATTAATCCTTAAGTCATTGTGTCATGGATTTGACTCACTGCCTCCGAGGTGACGGTCATTTCATCAGCGCCTGCCAGCTGTTCATATTCTCCTCATAAATCCACAATCTCCATCACTGCTGGATTCACCGTCCGCACTCCTCCTGTGCTCTATAGCTTCCTCCTTTCCCTGTGTGTGTTAGTGTAGCAGTGATGTGTTTCCTTATGCTTGCATACCAATCACTGAACTTGAAAAGACCTGCTCCTGTTCGCAGTAATTACGATCATTAGGGAGGCTAGCGGCCGTAAAAATAACAATTATAACAATAATAATCATGACATTAAACATCATAGCAGTGATCAGACTCTCTTGTTTGACCAACAGGAAACGCAATTTCAATCTTATTGTGCAAGCTCTCCAAGGAGTTATCTTACTGGTCAAATATTTCCATATTGGGAGATATTTGTAATAATCATTCATAACTCCCAAACCAACAACAGTTCATACCTCTAAACTGTGGCTGCATGGTCTAATCAGTATGTTATAATTGGAAAGGATGAGATATATCTTAAAGGGCAGACTCCCACAGTATGATGCGATTTGGCAACCCCTCATATCACACCTTGCAAATAGAAGTTGTAGCCTATACATGCACTGATTCACTGATTCATTTATCTAATGAGTTGGTGAGTAGAGAAGGGGACAGGGAAACAGGAGAGATCTGATGAGTTCCTATTCCAAGATTTAATGTATGTCCTCTTCTTTATTTTTTTATTCATTGTCATATTTAATTTAATTAAATTTTTATTTTAAAGATTTTTCATTCATCTTTTTGGTTTATTTATTTTTGATACTCTTCTCAAAATGTAATCCTGTAACTTTTATACCATCCTTTTCATATCTGTGAATGCAAATTAATGTGGTTTTGTGTTTTTCTCATGGAAATGGAAATGAGCACAGAGATGGGGACTTGGGCTTGGACTCAAGTCACACTTAAGTCGTACACTCAGTGAGTTGAGACTTGACTTGACTTGGACTTTCCCCTAAAAGACTTGAGACGAGACTTGACTTAGACTTGCCCCTCAACGACTTGAGACTTGGACTCTAGCTCAAAGACTCAAGACTTGACTTGGACTTTCCCCTAAAAGACTTGATACTTGACCTGGACTTGTCTCAAAAAGACTTAAGACTTGACTTGGACTTGTCTCGAAAAGACTGAAGACTTGACTTGGACTGTAGCTCAAAGACTTTACACTTGACTTAAACTTGCCCCTAAAAGACTGGAGAAACGACTTGGAATCAAGCTCAAAGACTTGAGACTTGACTTGGACTTGCCCTCCAGAGACCTTAGACTTGACCTCTAGCTCAAAGACTTGTGACCTGACTTGGACTTTAGCTCAAAGACATGAGACTTGACTTGGACTTGCAAAAACTGACTTGTGAGCATCTCTGAATGAGCACTGACAACGGTGTGCTGAACGTATAATCTTTGGCTCAATAAATATATATATATATTAAATCCCAAGCCATGCGGAGTCTTTAAAAAAAAAAGAAATACACGGAGCATAAACGAATGGGTTTGTAGAACCGCTGTAACAAAATTATCCGGCGGGCCTCTTGCTGTGAAGGGATGCTCACAGCCTTTCTGCTGTGTTACACAAACACAGTTAAGCTAGGAATTGTCAGTGATAAGACTGCTAAAGTGAATTCAGAGGATTGTAAGTCCATTTCACGGCTTGGATGTGAATGCCATGTGCAGTAGGCATTATAGGGATGTGGATTGTAGACGCGCTTACTGGATATTCAGCTGCAGTAGAGACGTGTCTGTCCAAACATGCAGTGGTAGCTACTGCAGAAATATTACATCATGTGTTTACGCCGATGCTTCTGCATTCTGGACTGTGAAACCACAAACAAGGACTTAAGGATAAAGTAGTTAGCACTATTTGCAGCTGCTGAAAAGAGGGCAAAATAACCATTTGTGTGTCTATGTGCATGTGCAAGAATATGTCTGTTTTTCTGTGTGTACTTCTGTTGCTAATGAACACCATTTCTGTGTCCTCTCCTCTCTGCAGGCAGAAACAGAGAGCACAATTGGTGCTTTTTAGGCAGGCTACTATAATGTGGGACTGTGGTGCTGTGGGACTAAACTGGCAGGCTGTAGAATATTGCTAAATGCATGGAAATGCTACTACAGTACTTCTGCTGCTGCTGCTGCTATAATAGAAGGAATAGCTAAATTGACTTTAAATGGGGAAGAGATGAAAGAAATAGGATGTGAAAATAATGATATTCAGCTGTAAACACCAAAAATATCAGTTAGCTAGCTAGCTGACTTCATCAGCAAACCTCCTCACTGACAAAGCTAAGTTGTGCAAAATAATTGATCATTACCTTTTATTCAATTCTACAGTTTTAAATAGTTATTTCATTATTTTTCAAAGTGCTATATCTTTTTTAAAATAAACACTATACTAACACTTCAACACTGACTGAGTAATAGCATCAAGGGTGCCAAAGTAGGGTCTCAAAGCCCCCGTCCCACATTGCAAACTTCTGAAATGCATACAGCACCTCTACATCCCATGCATCTTGTTTGTGTTATTTTATATCCACTACTGATGCTCACTTGACATCACTTGCTGCAGAAGTACCTCCACTTCAGAACTATTGAAGTTATTTTTATGTGTCCGGTGCTCCACTCTCTCTCGGCTTTCATTTGGGCATCCTTGATTTCATTCTCTCAGCTTTTCATTTCAATTTCTCAATGGCGGTGAATGGGATTGATCATTATAAGAACAGGTATAAACAATTCTGTGGTTTAAGAACACGTCATAAATCTGATGTAGATTTTTCTTAGGATCTTTCTCAAGAACAAATTAAGAACAAACTTAGGAAGATATTGGTGAATGAGGCCCATTGATTTTGTCAACTTCTCTCTGAAATCAAGTCCCCATTGTTCCAAATACTAAGATAATTATATAGAAAATAATTTCTATTGACAAATATGCTACGATCACCCTTGTAAACTACATGTATAGAGGGTATTGTTTCCCAACTTTTGGTACTGATAACACAACTGTTTTTCAGCATTTAATTTTGAGGAACATACGTAAATATATATTTTTCTACAAACCCGTTCTCTCATTTTTATAAAATAAGACAAAATATATCTCTAAACCCATGCAGTGGTGAAAGAACAAGAACAAAAGTAATTTAAATGACGAGCTATTTGATCAAAGAATAAGTCGACAGTGCTACAAATCTCACCAGACGTGGTAATTGAAGGTTGAGATTCAAAAGCCAGTCGTGGATTTCAAAGCTTACAGGTGTAGCACTGTTAACTGGGGATTTGTGAAGAGTAGAGTAGAGAGAATAGTCATTGAGTCTTTGTACAACTGGGTTTCCAGCTGTGATTTAAACTCATATAGCCAGTTGAAGACCTGCAGACAGGGCATATAAAAACCTTGGAAGCGATGCCAGTGAAAGCCCTGAAAAGTCATGTTTTCTGTTTAGCCCCTTGACCTCACAACTGCTGAGAGACCTTGCCGGAGTTCTTGAGATTGAGCTTTGGCTCTTAAAGGAACAGTGTGTAGCATTTAGGGGGATCTATTGGCAGAAATGGGATAGGATATTAAAAATTATGTTTTCTCTAGTATATAATAATAAATTGACTATTATGTACACAAGTGGTGATAAAATAGGTGTATACTGTATGAATATATATATAAAAAAGCACCAATGACCAACAGTACGATGAGAAATAAAATAAAATGTCTACTTACAAGTCCAGTGTTCAGGTTCAGGTCACAGTATAAATAATCTGTACTATTCATCAGTAAAACCTTGAGCCAAAATAAGTGTAATTTAGTCCCTACTTGAAGTTCTGATTAAAAGCTTTTCTGAGAATTTTGCACAATGTGGAGCTGTGCCATTGATTTTTTTATGAAAGGAGGCAACACAATACAGTAATGAAGACGGGAATCAGAAAAAAATTAAGTCTGATTTTCCCTCTCTCACTGGGAGAAAGGAGTAATCTAAATTTGGCAAGATTCTTAAATTGACTGAAATAGACGTTTTTCAATTTTTGGTTGCTGAAAACTTGCATCAAAGACGACATCCAACTCTTCGATGTTGCCTTGACGTTAGCAGCTAAGAAGCTAAGAGACTGCTGAATTTGTCATGAGACGCACCGAAGCAAACGCATTATTCCAAAGTCTGCTTCTCCTCTTCAGCTCTGCATCAGATGCTTTTATTTCCATTCCTCCCTGGGTATTAAAACAACGTCAGTTATATTGTGACAGCTTGTTTCTGTCAAAAGACTATTTGTCTGCTGCTTTCTGGAGGTTGAAAGGGACGACAAAATGTGAGTTTGTGCCGGGACATCCCCTCAGATTAAGCATCAGTCGTGTTTGCGGTAGAACTGGTCCGTCTCAAAAGGGGATATTTTGCACCTGCTGCTTCATATAACGTTACCGTTTTATAAAAGCTGATTGTCTGTGACACTGAATGAACGCCGGACGCTAACAGTGAGCGTGTGGGCTAATTTGATACGTCTCATTGGTAGAGAAAAAGATCCATTGCAGAAGTCCATTAACAAATGGCATTCACATCATTACTCATGTTGTGTCATGGGAGCAGAGCTATGAAAAGTCAATAAGGGAGTGAGACAACTGGCTAATCATCTCCAAAGTGACTGCTTTACATAAACATTAGAGATGAGGTTGTGCATCATTCAGAAACAAGGTAATTCTCCGACATGCTTGAACGAGTACACCCACTGACAAAACAAACATCACCAGGCTTCACTCTTATCTAAATGACAGTCACAAGTCCCTCTCAAAGTCACTTTTAAGGTAAAGTCCCAATCGGTCGAAGCGCTTTACAAATGGCTCCCCCCTTAACCATATTTAACAAACATCAACGACACAAGAGGCATCCTGGAGGGGCAAACAAGAGGAACGTGGCCATTAAAATGGCAAGCAGCTGCTCACAGCGTCCCACAGGGCTGGCTTCACCTTGGTGGGGTGAGAATGATGTTGATGCTGTGTCTGTTTGATTCAGATGGAGTGGTAAAAAAAGAAACGGGCGTATGTGAGATATCAGCGGTGTCTGCTAACTGTGCAATTACCTAACCAGGGAGACTTATAGTGATGGCTTCAGAGCATGATCAGAATACTGATGCGGAGCATCGGCTGAAGTCGGAATTAAAGGATCATTTTGGTTTATTGTGACGTGGGTTAATTTTGTTGCTTCGGCAGTAAATGACTGAGATCTGGCAACATGTTTCAAGTCCGACTGGACAAGAAACAAGCAGACAGTTTGCAAACGAGCCAGATAAATACATAAAAACGATCCCAATGACTTCCATGCACTGAGATACACACATTTAAACATGGGAAAAAGAGCACTAGAGTCTGATCTGTTGCCAGAACTAACCTGAGTGAGGTGTCAAACTTGGAATTGGTGCATCTCTCCTTCATTTTAATGTAAAACTGAGAGTGAACACATATCGAGTGTATGTAATAATCCCTCATTGCATTGGAAAACCATGCGTCTGTAAACTGTGACAGTTGTTTACATCAAACAGTTACAACTAAGGTCGTGTTCAGACAGACAGCATCGATGCATCTCTGGTCTGAATGCCTGTTTTACTGGAGGTTTGTTTAAAAGGTACAACGTGTAACATGAAGCCACATGCTGCAAACAAATAGGAGGAAGCATTTCACCTCCAAGGTGTGAGAAAACAACCCACATCTTTGTCTCCATCACACCTTCGTCTATCCCAGCACCCAGGAGAACACACCGCCAAGAGGAGAGTTTGCAGTGGCTCTGGGAGACGGACTGAATTCTGCCAGCACAAAACCCCCACCGTGCACACCACCAACTTAAGCTAACTGCTAACTGAAGGTCCGTCTCCCAGAGCTGCACTCACACTTGTCAAACTATGTCAAAGTATCAACACGTACACGGACACTGTATCATCAACATGATCCCGGGGCAGCTCTACTTCTTCGTCCTCTCATGTTGGACTGAGGACAGACTGGACGCTACAGTGACTCACTATCACCTGGTGGTATTACAACACAGGACGAGCCGGGGCTAGCTGGTTAGGATGCACATTTTAGTAGATATCTCTGCAACACAATACATGTTTTTTATGTTTTAAACTAAAATACAATTGTTTCCTGCTCTGTCTGACTTCTATTTAGTAGCATAATGTTCCTGCATATCCAGATCTCAGCAAGTAACTAGTGAGTACAATGTTATTATATATAAGAATGATGTGCCAAAACTAGTTTTAAGCCACATTATCCTTTAAAATGATGATCCATTGGCTGCGCCGGCGAGGATCACAGTCTCTGCATCCATTGTGAGGAGCAGCTAAAGAGCACCTAATGATACACTATACCCAAGTTAATACTGCGGGACAAGGCATGAGGAAGCAATTTTTCCTGGTAAAAATAGCCTAATATATGATCATTAAGGATTCTTGAGGTTATATTCAGTCTGTCTCCAGAGAATTGATTGATAGGTGGAGACAGCCAGGGTAAGGGGAAAACATAAAGCTGAGCTAAATTAGATTTACAAAAAAAAAAGGAATTCAATTTCAGCCCCCGACCAGGGAAGCCATTACTGCAAATCCTATAGACAGACCTGAAAGCATGCAGGTTGGTCGAGCACCGGGTCTAGTAAAAATGACATCCTAACGAAGTCGAAATAATCAGCTGATGGATCTCTCACCCTCCTTCTCCCCCTTTCTCTCCTCCTTGTCAGCGGTGTCTAATGATACACTAAAAATACCTCGAGATCAAGGATGGTTCTGTCAACAGAACGAAACGGAGGAGATGAAAGAGCGGACTGCTTTCTAATGACAAGTCTTGTTTCATGGCGGCTGCTCCTGCCTTATGGATTATTACAAAGCGCCTTTCTCTACGGTATCTCTCTTTTCTTCTTATATAACAGCCTTAGGTTAAGGGAATATTTTAAGTGAATCATAACCACAATTTAATGATAATGATCTCATGTAATTCAACCGCTCTGTTGCTCATAGAAACATGCTCCCCTGTTTGAGCTTCTGCTAAGAACACAACAGATGTTGCCTTCCAGATGTGTACAGTACCACAGTTTGGGATTTTCACCAAGGCTCACTCGAGCGCGATCGATTTGTTTACAACTTTTGGGGTTCACAGCGGCGACAAATCAGCCACGCGAGAGATGTCTCATACTAAAACACACATGGGGACCTGTAGCTGAAACAAAACACTGAAATCACGCCGTAACCCAGCTCATCATCTGTGATCCAGAGGAATGCCAAATTCCTGTCACTAATATAATAAATATGGGGTTTCAGCTTTCTAATTACAGCCAATAACAGAGGGGAAGGCTTTTGCAATTTCAGGATACGAGATTTAACAGCTGCGCCGCTTCTAAGAGCCGTCTCAGATGCCGTGATTGGAGGAGACAGCCACGTTGTGCACGAGAGAAGACAAAATCCACCTCATTAATCCTTCAGCTGTACAGATCCCTCACATCTCGGAGCTGTGATCATTCCATTCAATGCGGCGCCGAGATGTGTGAGGCTGCATCGAGTCGCTGTTTTACCTTGATACAAAATAAAGTATATAATTTCTATCTCATTGGCTCCCCGCGGTGCTGTCGGCGTTTATACTGTCACAAACCCGCTGTTAAAAACAACATCTAAATTGGCTGTGATGAATTGCAACAATAGCAGCATCCACACACTGTCATTGATCACAGGAAAAAAAACAAAACAAAAAAAAACAATGAGGGTTGAGGTTTCAGGTAATTGGGTAGCTATTGAAGCATATGGAATAAATCGTTTGTCAGACAGCAAGGACACACACACACACACAGACACACACACACACAGAGACACACACGCACACTCATGTATATACATACACACACACACAATGTACAGCAACTAAGGCTGTCAATGGATTCAAATATTTAATCGCGATTAATCGCATGATTGTCCATAGTTAATCAAGATTAATCACAAGTTAATCGCACACTTTTTATCTGTTCAACATGTACCTTATACTCTTATCAACATGGGAGTCGGCAAATATGCTTGCTTTATGCAAATGTATGTATATATTTATAACTGGAAATCAATTAACGAAACAAAACAATGACACATATTGTCCAGAAACCCTGCAGCCCAACGGGCAACAACAACTGTCAGTGTGTCAGTGTGCTGACTTGACTATGACTTGCCCCAAACTGCATGTGATTATCATAAAGTGGGCATGTCTGTAAAGGGGAGACTCGTGGGTACCCATAGAACCCATTTTCATTCACATATCTTGAGGTCAGAGGTCAAGGGACCCCTTTGAAAATGACCATACTAGTTTTTCATCGCCAAAATTTAGCTTAAGTTTGGAGCGTTATTAAGCCTCCTTCACAACAAGCTAGTGTGACATGGTTGGTACCGATGGATTCCTTAGATTTTCCAGTTTCATATGATGCCAGTATCTTCACTCTAGCCTTAAAGACTGAGCCCGCTACTACCCAAAAAAGTGCAAGTTGCATTAATGCGTTAAAGAAGTTAGTGGCGTTAAAATTTATTTACATTATCGCGTTATTATTGCGTTAACTTTGACAGCACTAACAGCAACACACAGCTTTGCAAAGACAGAGGAGGGACGGATGGTGTAAAAGAAGACAACGTAAGAACAAACATGATTTTGGTAAACATCACGTTTACCGTTTGAATTGTGGCGCGATTCAAATTTACATCTATTTTTTTGTAATTTGTTATAATGCTTAAAAACAGAATTATGTCATTAGTAGCAATATTCTTAGTATCATTACTAAAACTATACAGGCTGTTTTCAAATACTTACATCACTACCTTTTATAAATGCAATATTGTTACCAAGTTATGAAACATTATCAGGTTTTGAAGCTGAACTCATTTGTGTTTGGTTACTACAGTACGTATTCTTCATGCAACTCTCTTCCCTGTTTCTTGAGGTGTTGAAACAAACTGGCTGTGCAGTTTAACTTCAGTATTTTTCAACCTGTTCTCCCATGATTTTGTGTCTAAGTGACTAATGGGGACAACAATTTCTGAAATTGGTCCAATACTGAGGGAGAACGCTGCAGCCGCTAAATGGGCTACAATGTAATCACTCAGGGCAACAGCTCACCGTCAATGTACGTCCACTAAAATAAAAGTGCTTGTTTTTGCCACCGACAGGCTCAGATTGTTATTTTAAGTGTTTGACAACATTATGGAAAGGACCCTACGGAGAAATGAAATGTTTTTTCTTTACCTTTTGCTTGAGTCATTGTGTCATGTGACTTGTTGGCAGAAAACAACGGTGGAAACGTGAGTGAGAGTTGGAGAGAGGAGTGCTGCTGTTGTCAGAGTTTGTTGTGTGTTATTTTGACAATGTGGGTACGACGTGAGATTTAAGAACAAGACTTCTCCTTGAGAGTCTTGGTTAGACACAATAGACTGGTTATCTTCTGGGTCCTTTAAATAATGTTGTCAGACACTTATAATAACAATCAGTGGCACAAACAAGCTCTTCTAGTGGAGCGATTACACAGCAGACCGTTTACTGGCTGCCATCTGCAGTGCTCTGACTCAATACCGGACCATTTTCAAAAATAGTTGTCCCTATTAGTCACTTAGACACAAAAACATGGGAAAGATACCAGTTTAAAGTTACCAAAGTCACCCTTTAAGCAAATTTAAACAACTAGAGAGACAAGAAACACTTCTTCTTTATGAAGTTGTTAGGCAACACATTGGCAAGACGGAAGTCCCATGGAGGCCAAGTATGTCCAATATTCCCTTCTCTTTCCTTTCCCACGATTGGGTCTTTTATTCTTGCTATGCGTGAATACAAATATTTCAAAACGACCTTTTGATGCATGTGTTCAAATCCAATTCTAATTCAATAAACTGTGCAACAAACCCTTAAATGTAATAGGATTACTCACTGCTAATCCATTTGGCATTGGGGTCGTGAACCTTGAAGTCTTTTCTGAAGAGGTCTGCAACGGTCACCTTGCCCTTGAGAGCCAGGTGGTCATCCTCACCTGCAAAGGAAAGAAACACAACATTAATATAAAGAAAACTCTTTGTGTTACAATTGAATTACAGAAAATGTCTTAACATCTTGCACTTGGAGGTTTTTCTCTCCATAACTTCCTGGAGTGAGTAGGAGAGTAAAAATGCTTTATAAGCTTTATAAAACCTCACAGTGTAAAGGTATGAATCACAGCAACTTGACAATAATGCTTCTTAATATTAGAGGGAGGTTGTAGAGAAATATATTAAACAGGACATAAATAATCTTCAAGTCCATGTCTGTAAGGTCATGTTGGGACGAATGCTTCTCAGTAACCGGTGTAAGCAAAGTATAAAAATGCACCGTCCAATTTCAGTCTGGTTCTTAATCAGTTTGCTGTCAACCTCAATTTACTACCACATGACATCACGTAGCAACTACAGTATACTGTATGCGGCTTTTTCTCTTCTTTAAATCATGAGTGTCATGCTGTACTGCAGTACAGCCTGCTGTATCTATGAAACTGTGAAACTTAAAGGGGACGTATCATGCTGTGTTTCAGGTTCACACTTGTATTTTGGGTTTCTACTAGAACATGTTTACATGCTTTAATGTTCAAAAAACACATTATTTTCCTCATACTGTCTGTGTGAATATAACTATTCACCCTCGGTCTGAAACGCTCTGTTTTAGCGCCTGTCTCTTTAAGACCCCCTCCTGAAAAAAGCCCAGTCAGCTCTGATTGGCTTACGAGAAAAAATATGGTGCCACTTTGCAAAGGCAATCTGTGGCACATTCCTTTCAAGCGACTCACAAGAGTGTGCTCACTTGCTAACAGTATCTGCTCACTTGTTTTAAATAGAGAATACAAACTGCTGCCCTCCAATAGGTGATTTCGAGTCCCTTCATTTAAACGCAACAGCCTGAAAAATTATGTTACACATCGGTCTATCTTGTTGCTAAACCAAAATTAGTATGCTGCTAAATGAGGTTGAATCCAGAGGATATAATGTGATATGTTTTATTGTCATAACTTTTTGAATGTGTTTTTTATCTCTACAAAAGTGTTATATGTGTAACGGTATGTTAAACTCTGTATGCAAATTTCGTGAACAGAACTGCCTCAGGACGCAAAATAAATTTCAGTGTAAACTGACAATATGTCACTGATATCGTATCGCATTGTACCGCACCATACCACACCGTACCATATCGTATTGTATCGTATCGTGTCACATCTCATTGTATCGTATTGTACCGTATCATAGTGTATCTGGCATTAGAGTACAGTTCCTCCAAATTAGACCAAGAGTGCTGTGTTAGAGTGATATATCATCAGAAATATCAGATTTGTTAGACAGATGGAAAAAAGTGCAGATTTAGTTCTTTTTATAGTAAATATTTAAGCATGTGTCGGGGTTCAGAACAGAGTAATGGGTAATGAGAGTTTTCAGGTTTTGAAGAAAAGGTACAACCAGAGGGTGGGTTATTCCTCTATTAGATAGTTAGGCATGAGTAAACCTAAAGCTGTAAAGGACACACCGTACTGTATATTATCAATGTGTGACATTTAAAACAGATTAAAAACAAACCGTATGAAGACAAGAAAAAAGGTAACAAAGATAGGAATGATTTTCTTTCTAGTCCTTACAACAAAAGCAGAGAGAATATATAATGTCCTTCTTGACACATTTTGATCACCAACCGTGTCTTAACAACTTTTTCTTCTGCAGGCTGGAACGTTTCACCTTAAAGAGAATAAAGAGCGTAGCTGAGACGGGAAAAAAAACACGAGTAAAAGAACAAAGCGGAGCATCGTTGGAACTCCCTCGGGCCTTTGATTAAGACGAGCGCGGCGTCTGATCATCGGACCAGACAAGCGTATTTAAAGCAGATGCCTCCTGCGATTCATTTCAGCTTAATTTCATCCATCAATGCTCATCACATCATCTCCTGCTACATAATATGACTCATTTCACCTCCGTATATATGTGGTGGGAGGATAAAAAGCAAAGACAGTAAATCAAGAGCTTCTTTGTATCAAACAAGAGCATCGGCGGCCTGAAGTTTAATTCTGCTAAGTTTCAGTTTAACATTGAATTAAAAAATCCGGTCTCCTTCACAGGGACACTGTGACAGGACACGGCAGTTGATGGACACATTGGTTGAGGATCAGAGCTGTGATATTTTAGCTACAGGACTGTTTTCCTAATGTGTGATGTTTAATCCCTCTGCTAAGCCTGCCAGAGTCCATGCTGCACCTGTCACCTTATAGATGAGGTAACCTTTTTTTTTGAGCTGCAACAGCATCAGAAATATTTGTTCATTTATTATATTGAATATTGAATGAAATAGAAAAAAAAGTAAAAAATGAAGTACTCTATTAGTACCGTATAAGTGCATTACTTTTCATAGGTATAGCTACCAAGTATGAGAACAACCTGAGTGCAACAGTTCCAAAAGATTTGCACACCATTTTATGGAGCAGGCTAAAGGAAAAACTATTATCCAACATGTCATATCATACTCACATTTGTAAACCACTCTGAGACAGATAAGTCACAATTATTGATCAAACTGGGGCTCAACATGAATAACGCATGTCGGCCACGGACACATTGGACAGAGGGAGAAACAAACCTGAGTCATTAAGGGAGAAGTTTCCTATCTGCTATAGCACCAATGAACCACAAAGATGAGCTCCAAATGTTCCCTCAGCAAAAACTTAACTGTGACCACGTCCTCTAATTTTAATCTGACACATGCTTTGATCTTTGTGTCGCAGCTGTCGGAGAAATTTTTCTTTTAAGAGCAGACGGACGGAATAAGGGGGAGGTTCAGACAGAGTCTGGCAACATAAAAATGACACTAAACATCTTCCTCTTGTCATGTTAACACCATCACATTACAAACTGTTCAAAAAAAAACTGTTTAATGTCAGCCTCCGGATCAATGTGAGATCTCATCAACTGGAGTCTGAGATATTACGTGATGAGACCAGAGAGCAACGTTCACACTTCAGTGACGGCCAAATGTCTCGAGAGAATCTAAAATATCAATAACAGATCATTGGGAATAAGTTCTATGATCCGCACAGTCCTGCAACTTTGTATGCTTTTCAGCTTCAGGCATTTAACTGAATTATATTTGAACAGCAAGTAGGGCTGTAATTAAGAGTTCTTCAATTAACTAATCAATCATTTAGAGAAGAAATCTAGTTCATCCTTGAGTCCAAGTGGACGTTTTTTGTCAAATTTGAATAAATTCCCTCAGGCGTTCTTGAGATATTGCATTCACGAGAATCTGATGTACATATTGGAGTTTTGAGCCGTTTATTCAAAGAGTGATTTTTTTAAGCTTTTCAGACTCTTTCTATTCAATAGCTGAAGAGGCAAGGCGAGTTTATTTGCATAGCCCTTTCAATGTTAAGGGAATTGAAAGTGTGTTATATAAGACATAAAAATGCACTATGACAAGATATAAAAGTAACTCAAGGCAACATAAAAAACACTCATAAACAGTGTTGAAAACATAAACTGAAGTTAAATGGAATAAATCAGAGTAATGTTGGCACACACTACACGAGAATCAAGATGATTTTGGGCCCGATTTCCACCTCCAGACAATCGTCAGCAAATCCCCATTTTTTTGATGGTTGTAAAGATTATCTTGCCAGATATTCCGGTGGTGTGAGGTATGTTAAGAGTGTTTTTTACATCCCCGATCAGCTCAAAAGTCCATCCTGACTCAGAAATGGAGGAGCAACTTTTTTGATTTCCATTTTTTTTTTCTTTATTCTTCGTCAGTTTCTCAGTGGTGCAAAAAACTAACATCTCTAATTCTTTCTGCCCGTCGTCCGTCATGTTTGTTTACGCTAAAGTCGGGTTTGATCACGAGAGATTTTTGCGTGATTTCCGTGTGTGTCACATGGTGTGGTTCAACCTTAAAAGAATAATAAATTATAACGCAAGAGTTATAACTATACAGTATATTTCAAACTTCTCTCTAACCTTTTCATTTTTATTGAGAAATAAACTCAAATAAACGTATTTCTTACAGAACACCGGTATCTATTCTATATATTTATCTTGTTAATTATTTATCATGAATTGATTAATCTACTACCAGGTACAGGGGTTGACTGTCTGTCTTACACTGGCTTCTTTTGAAAACGGGAGCCTTTTATACAACATACTCTGGCCGGCATTATTAACATTACATCGTATTCCTTCTAAAACAATACAGCTATAAGTACACACCATATTCTATGAGTGATGGTGATATGTTGTAAATCTAGTCCCCATATCCAGCCAGTGCAAGTCATTGTGAGATAAGTGGTGTCTGAGAAAATATCTTTGACTCATGCATAAGTGAAGAAAACTTTTTAGACAAAATTCAGAGTTCCCTTTTTTAACTAATCAAAGTTTTAAATTGCAAGAACGCAACAATGACTTGCATCATTCTCCTGAACTTGTGCGTCAGCTGTGTGCGAACGGCGCGTGGCATATTGTGCCTAACAGATGGACAGGCACCGACTGATCCACAGTTCCTCCACAATTTCATCATGAGGGACAAAAACACCTTTGAAGGCATCTGCTCGATGCCTCACTTGAGTTTAGAGTGTGATAATCAGAGTCGCCAGACTGTGACTATAGACTGCAGCGGAACTCAATAGTGCACATAAGTTGCAGCCTCCCGTCAGATGGCGATGCTTAGAGGGGATAAATTGTGATTTTATAATCAGTTATGATATCCAGATTTATGGATTGAACACAGAGGCAGTTGCAGGAAAAAATAAAGTCATACGCACAGAGTTTACATTTAAAATGACATGTTCTATATATAGCACAATCCCCTTTAAGGCAAATCCATTTTCTGTAGTTAAGTATGTCTTTATCTCACCCTCACAGACTGCTGCGATCATAGGCAGAAACTTTGAATTAGTCTGACAAAAGCCAACTGTCGGCCCCGGCAGGGTCAGCTCACATGAGCAGTTTATATGCTAATGTGACGTGGCCTCTTTTCAGTACAATAGAGTTTTGATCGAACACTGAACCCGACAATTTAAAAGATAATTTGAGTATGTGACAGAGTCAAATACAGTAAATCTGCAGTGCTGGCTACAAAAAGAAAAGGTGATCCTGTCTAATCATATTGAGGTTTTGCAAGTATGGCATTATAAAATTACATATTTACCGCCTGAAAGAAGAACCAAGTAACCTTTGAACTGGAGGCCAAAGCAGAGCTAAGAGGAGAGTCAATATTGGACTAACATTCACGCTGTGGATGGAAACACGACTCTGGATGAATGCTAATGTTGCTTGGTGTCTGCTGGATGTTTAAATATGCAACTGTTTGCCTAACAAGTTCGCCATGTCAACTTTATGACATGATAATAACTCAGTAATGTAACGGTGTGAACAAGAACAAGTTGGGATCAAAAGATCCACAATAATTTTCTTGTAAATCTACTTTTTCATGCTTGGTATCGTTGGAAACTAGAAATTCAGAGCTTTCCAACAGACTATAAATGCACCTCGTATCACAGAAACAGCCACAGACACAATGGTTGAAATGTAGATGTCAAACTTCACACTTTACTGTCACACTTGAAAGTGAAAGTCTAGCAACACTAAAACAGAATATACATCCGTTACTGGTGATACAGTAAAAAAGCCAAATCCAGCAGAGTGGTGTAGAGATAACTCATTAGGCAGTCGGTTGTACCACTGAGGATATTTTTTGGTGAATTTGGTGAGTTAAGCATTTTGCAGGGAGATTGCAAACTCATGCACGGTGGGTATTTTTTTGAGCGGATTCCAGCATTTCAGTGTGTTTAAATTTATTATTATAGAAACTTATAAGATACTAAGTCAGCAAAATAAAAAACAAATGAAGACTTTATTTCTTCCTGAAAATTGTATTCCTGTTGGTGTGGAGAAGAATTTGAAACAATATTTAGACTAGAAAATGTACAGAAAGTGTAACTGAATGGTATAAATAGATATGAAAAATGCAAATAACTGGAAAAAAAATGTTTGGATCTTTTTTTGGTTTCTGTGGGTGGTGAACGGTGCATTGGAAAACTTTTTTTTATTCCTGAAATCTTGGCTATACGACTCTGTACGTTGGTGCAAAAATAATGGGATACAACAGAGTCAAAGACACGGCAGCATGCAGACGATCCAATACGTTCTCATCCCAACTCGTCACATACTGACGCTTTGTCAGACCCCTCTGCATCAATTTGTGGTTGTAGTAAACACATGCTTAAGATTGTGAATTAAACAAAAACACTTGCTTAGGTTTAGGCAACAAAAATATTTAGTTAAGCTTAGGAAAATAACTACATGGTTAGACTTAAAACTACTACGCTTATACAGTGACAATGTGACGGGACGTGAACACGGGACATGAACGAACGGCTGATTGTAACGTGAAAGTGAAAGCTTAACGCATGGGACCCAAACTGCGCTCTCCTGGATGAAAGCCTTGTGTCGAGTGCATTGTGCAAACGCCGATGGCCGTGACAAAGTGTCTGTATTTGACACCCTGAGAATGAGAACGGGCTGGATGATCAGGAAAAAAATAAAAATGTTAGAATCATTATACATACAACCAGTGATATGGATATGTCCTACAGTATATTCTATGTCATATCTCAAATATGACCAAAATAAAGCTAAGAATAAAACCTTGGATACTAGTGAGCTTAGATGTACAACTCATTGTTGAATGCCACTGAAGTAGCCATGAGAGTGATCGTCGGCTCCATGCAACAATCTCTGTTACTGCTTGCATTCAGCTGCACCAAACGAATGTATTATGATCCTCCCACAGTTTCAGCTAGCTGTCACTCTGTCAGTCAGCCTGACATCCCTCAGTCTGAGGAATACCCAGATGCCAATTGTGAACATCTGACCTAGTTGCATTGATGTAGAGAACAGAGCAACCTCTTAGCAATATGGAGCTATCAGTTACAGCAGACACCGGTTGTCAGAGAAGGAAAAGGAGAGTGAAAGTCTATGTGTGTGTGAGTGTGTGTGTGTGTGTGTGAGAACAAAGTGGTTGTCAGGAGCAGTTAGAAACTGGCTGGCCTGTCTGGCAGGGGAACATCCATCAACAGGCCCTCCTAACTGAGTGGAAACAACATGCTATCTCATAACTCCTCACATGAGCCGCACCGCTACAGTTTGCAGTTCGAGGTGCCCTTGTTCCCAAAATGTTTCTCCTTGATGTGTAATTACAGCAAAGTAAGTTGTTCTGAATGACCGCTGGATTTAGCATTTTAAGTAGGAAAATCCTCCGCAAGGCACAAAACATTAGTGATGTACCTGCTGGGCCCATTTGCAGTGCAAAAAAATGCACAATTTCCCAAAAGAAATATCTGTAAGCAAGCCCTTAATGTCCTATTTCCTTAAAAGTACTGGAAAAATAATCTGCTTCCTCAAAAGATTATTTTAAATCAAGCTTAACTTTCTTGATTCTGGTGCAATTAGAGTACTCATTTTTCTTGATTCTGGCTCAATTACAGTACCGGCCCCTTTAATGCTTGTTTAAAGATCTCAAATATTCTTAAAACAAGATCATTTCCTGGCAGATGGCAGGTTCTTTTCACTTAATAAAGCGGAGGCTTTAGGATTAAATCACAGACACAACTGCCTTAGTGAGATGGTGGCCAACCAGTCTTTGACTGATTTACAGCAGCTACTAAAAAATCATCAGTAAGCATACTGTAGAGTTGTGTGTTATCAGTACCTGAGAATCAAGGTCTTCTTTTTCCCACACTCACTATTTTGTTCACAATCACACAGGGAGGAATTCATTTTAAGAGGCAGAGATAGCAATTTCTGCCCAGACAGGAGCCTGAATAGACCGCGTTGCCACACAGAGTAGAATACAATACAGCAGCCTGCATCTTTGGAGATCATCATCAGCAGCGTGTGAAATACAATACTCTTTTCAGTGGTTTCCCGTAATTTGAATACACGCTTTAGAGAAACCACGTCACTGTTCTTTCTCCGCACACACTGTTTCTCGACAGGAACGTTTAATGAGGCTCCCTCCATGTGAGCATACAAATACTAGGGACATTTACTCAGTCTTTAAAGAACACCACAAGAACAATCCAGTATGTATTATGAACTAAATTATTAAATCTGAACCACTCACAACTGAGATGTGGATTTTGTAAAAGGTGCTGCAGCTCAAAAAGGGAAAATATTCCAAATACACTCCATGGCTGCCCAAAAACTACGCTTATATGTGATTTTTAATCAACTAATTACCAAATCAAGGGCATTAATATGCTACTATAGCAGCCTCCACTCCTCTTGGAAGGATTTCCACATGATTGTGCCACCTCGATGCAGGTATTTGCCTCCTTTCAGCCACAAGAGCATCACTGAGCCCAATGATATTGGGCGATAAGGCCTGGCTCACAGTCAGCGTTCCAGTTCACCCCAAAGGTGCTGGATGGGGTTGAGGTCGGGGCTTTGTGTTCTTTGTGGACCTGACTTTGTGCACAGGGGCATAGACCTACATACATTAACTGTTGCAACAAAGTTGGGAGCACACTAAAGCACAAAAGGCCAAACCAGGAGAACAGCCCTAGACTGTCAGTACACAAAAATGTATGCAGACAGGAGCATCCTGGTTGAAAATCCTAAATATCAAATGGTAAGTTCACACAATCAATAAACTTCAAGTCTCGGAAAAAAGAGTATAACGAGTTGCAAGTCTGAAATGTTTTGAGTTAGGATTTGTTGGTTATATTATGTGCTGAACGTCCCAGATTAAAGATACATAACAGCACATTTAACCCCTTACCACTGTGCCCTCTTTTTTAGAGGGGTAGGGATGAGGACTGATGATGTTAAGGGGTAGATAAATAGTCAACAGTATGTCACATAGAAGTGGTGTACATCATCTAAAGGCTGGGAACCTGAAGACTAATTTGAGATACAGCTCTCATAAATAAGAAATACAAATAAACAAATAAATAAATTGATTAATTGAAATAAATTGTGAAAGTGTTTAAGGGCTGAGAACATTATGATGAAAAGTATATGATAGTCATTCCCATGCTCTTTTATGTCTCATAAGTTGTTGCAGCAATTTTGGGTTGATACCATTTGTCACACAGATTTGGTGCTAAATTTAACCATTATTTACCACTTGAGAAATGACAAAAATGATCAATAATCCCTCCAAAATACCACAATAAGACACCAAGACCTTGAGAAACACCATAGAAAAAGCCATGCTGTGATTTGGTATCAAAAACTGTTGACATTTGGAGATTTCAGCAAGAATTGCATTTTTTGGCGATTGGATGGCGAGCACTTCTGTTCTGTAAACTGCTCCAAAACCCCCTTATTATCAATCTACCTAGGAAAGCCATCCATCCTCTGAATGCTCTAGGTCTCTAGTTTGTGGCTGTAAAGTCTCATGCGGCTGTGATTTTCCTAGAGGTCACCACAGGTCATTTTATACAGTGAAATTAAAATTCAAAAAATGGTCTCACTATATGAGACTACTATTTGTCCGTCCCGACAAGCTAGCATGATATGTTACCAATGGATGTTACCTTAGGCTTTTCTAATTTCATATGTTACCAGTATCTTCACTCTAGCTTGAAAACTGAGTCTGCGACAACCTCTGAAAGACAGAATAGCAGGCGGGCCAGCCAGCGAGACGTCTGATTGTTGAGGGGTTAAGGGTAAGCTTTTCCTTTTCCTAAAATATATTTGACTCTGTAGAATCCAGGGATTCAATTAACACTTCGCGAATATGGCAACCCCAAGAAGAAGAAAAATAAACTGTCTTTGCTCAAACAAACTACTGTCCTTGAGGAGCTGCATTACCCTGAAGCTCATCTCAGTTGGTCAGGATATCCAATTAATCCACACCAACTTTCAAAAACTACATCTGATGAGGCCAAAGCGTATTCTAATATCCCCAAAGCCTCTAAAACACGAAATATCCTCTACAAACAGCCTTTTAATGGCCAGTCAGCTGGAGGCCCCACAGTTGCTGCAGGGAACCCGGGTTCATGTTGAGACTTGGAGCGGAACAGCGGTTCTGCTTGAGCACACCAGAGTCGCACGCAGTGAGGGGATGGATTAGGGGCGAGGTTACAAGCTGGAGACACCACCTGCCCGGCCTCCGCTTTCTGCCCGACTCCCGCTGGGGCCCGCCTTGTATGGAAGCGGCACATTAAACCGCTCCGGTTCATCCGAGTCCAAAAACAAACGCCCCGGGACAGGAACAGGTCACAGCCAGGAGGGGACGCCGCATTTTAGGCCTCGCTGCTTTGACACCTGCCGCTGCGCTGAGGTCTACTCCGGCGATATTTCTGCTCTGACACCTGTCTGGATCTCCACGGATTATGTAGAAAAAAACACTGAATTTATTTTATAATAGCAGACCATGCTTTGTCACCACGCCCCTCGACATCCTCAGAAACATTAACTGAGACAGAAAATCATAAACAAGGACACAGTGATTACTGTCTTTGTGACTGAATTATAGAGCACACACATTGGCAGTTGTATTGACTGATTTGGCTCTGGCAGCACATAAAACCATATCAAGGAGCTTTATGAGGCTGGATACAAACAGATGGCCTATTGATTAAAGTTTCATGTAAATGTGCAAACGGAGGACCTGAAGGTCACTCTGAAGGGAAACTCAGATGCCTTAAAATAACTTAGGAAATCGTAGAAGACCAAATTGTGTGTGTTGTGTGTGTGTAGGGAAAAGAGCACTACTGTAAGTAAAGGAGACAGATTGCGTTTCTGAGGAAAGCTGACTTCAATGAGGTTTGCTGACCTTCACTAAATGTGTCTGTTACAGCAAGAAAAGAGCGCCCATGTGGAAGATAACTGTGACATTACAGCGGGTGACCACACACGCAAGGACAGCGATACTGACATGCACACGTTATTGTTTGCATTGTTCCTGGTGAGATAGATTGCGGAACCTAATAGGCATGTCCGTGCATAATAATAGCTTGTGTAAACAGAGTGATGTGCGGTGTGTGGTGTCGTGACCCCCCCCCACACTCCCTCCCTCCTCGTCCTGCGCCGTGTACCTGGTGTCAACAGGATGACGGAGGTGACGATCAGCGAGCAGATGACCAGAATGACAAGGAGGGCGATCGCTATTCCCTTCCAGTTCCTCTGCGGAGGGTTACTGCCCACCAGCTCCTGCAGAGAGACACACAGAGAGAGGAGGGGGAAAAGGACATGGTCAGAAACAGTAACAAGACTAGCGTGGGAGCGAATCAGAGGATGAGAACGAAATGAAAGAATGATTGGAAAGAACAATATGTTGGATGTGAGAAAGAAGCAAAATCAGAGAGAAATATCTAAAGAAACTTAAGAAGGGAGAAATAATCAGAGGTAGTATAAATGGCAAACTCATGAAAAGGAACAACGGGGGCGTCAGTCAAGGGCGAACGTGAGTCAATCGCAGCATCTCGGTTCTCAAGGAGACACGCTAGCAGCAGCAGCAGCAGCAGCAGCAGGAGGAGGAGGAAGAGGAGGAGGAGGAGGAGGGGGGGATCCTTAATGAGCCGAGCATCAGCGGCCATCACCCCCAAACGAATGTGACAGATAAAAATGGAGCCCACGACACGTTGCTGAATTGCATGCTTGACAAAAGCTCTGCAGCAGCACAGAGAGAGAAAGGTCGGGGAAACGAGTCGGAGTTATGAGCAACCTTGGGGGGATTTTTTTGTTTGTTTGTTTGTCTAACCAACAAATCCAGAAACAAATGAACTTATTGCAGTTTAATGCAGTTATTAAGTGAAAACTGAATTTGAAAGAATGAATGTGGCACTAGACAAAGTGTCACCGCAGGATATGAAATAAAAACAATAGGGGGAAAGCAGCTTTAGGCTCCTTGTTCAGGCACAAATCGAATAAAGTGCAGGCGAAATGTATTTGACACGCGGCGATGTGCAGCAGGTGGCTCGGTTCGGCGAAAAGTTAAACGAGCTCAAAAGTTTTCACCATATATTACGGTAACAATTCCAGACAGTCCAGTCAGCAGCTATACGGAGGACTCTGGATGTCCTCCAAACTTCCAGTCCAGAGTGTCTTAGCAACTAAAGCACCCGGAGGTAAAAAAAAAAAAAAAAAATGGCTCAGCGTTTGACAAAGCATCCCTGAAAGTTTCCCACCTCAGCCCTCATCCTCGGTCTGGCTCGCACACAGATGAACCAGCGCCAAAACCACAACCAAGGGGGACTCTGCAGAAAGAGTCCAGTGCCCAAACTATTAGTGGAGGATTAATAACTTCTTAATTAGTTTATAGAGGGATAAAAGAGTGAAGCAGAACATGTGCTTCGGGGACCTGTGGCTGGAGCGTTAATGAAAACACGCTAAGGCTTTAATGAAGCTGAATGGCTGAGCTGTGAAGCAAACCTTTTTACTGACCTCGTTCCCACCTTAATTGAAAGGAGCCTAAGACATCATTAGCCTGCAGATAAGAGCAATCGGGGCTATTTACCAGACTGCCCATTACCCATATTCATTACAACTGTTAGTTATAGCCTGTTGCGGTCCCAGGGCCTCTGCCAGGGCTGGTGTGTGTTGGGTTGTGTTGTGTGTTGTCTTTCGGTTAGGGCTGCCCATCTTAGTTGATTCGCCAACTAATCAGTCGTTTAGGTCTTAGGATGTCGACCAAGATTTTTTTAGTCGATTTAGTCATTTTTTTGTCATTTTCTATGCTTTTTCATGCTGAATGACTGTAAAACTCAGTTTTTCAGATCTGTCGATTAAATCAACTAATCAATTAATCAACTAAGAATTTATTTGGTCAGGGGGGACGGCCCTACTTTCTGTATTGCTGGTTCCTGGTTGGTTGGAGCTGAAGGCCATCATAGAATTGTACGCAGCTGGCCAGTGTCTCCAGTCTATAAGACCCGCCCCATAGTGGGAGCTTGGAACCGCCTTGTTGGACTTTTGATTTGCTGTAGTATTACCTTAGTTAACCTGGTACTATATTTCTCTGCTAGTTTCATTTTAAAATATTTAATCACACATTTTTTATCTGTTCAAAATGTACCTTAAAGGGAGATTTGTCAAGTATTTAATACTCTTATCAACATGGGAGTGGGCAAATATGCTGCTTTATGCAAATGTATGTATATATATGTATTATTGAAAATCAATTAATAACACAAAACAATGACGGATATTGTCCAGAAACCCTCAAAGGTACTGCATTTAGCATAAAAAATATGCTCAAGCTCAAGCCCAACAGGCAACAATATCTGTCATAAAGTGGGCATGTTTGTAAAGGGGACACTCGTGGGTATACCCATAGAACCTATTTTCATATAGGTTGAGGTCAGAGGTCAAGGGACCTCTTTGAAAATAGCCATCCCAGTTTTTCCTCGCCAAAATTTAGCCTAAGTTTGGAGCATTATTTAACCTCCTTCGCAACATGTAGGCTAGTATGACATGGTTGGTACCAATAGATTCCTTAGGTTTACTAGTTTCATATGATGCCAGTATCTTCACTCTAGCTTTAAAACTGAGCCGCTAAAACCTAAAAACTAATTACTAACTAATTTAATGTTAAATAAAATTATTTTTTATGTTAATCCCTCATGTGTGCTTCCCTTATTTGCTGTGGTCTAAAGCCGGACCATAACAAGCCATACTGCAGAGTTGTGATGGCCACAATGCATAACACAATGAACAGGAAAAAGTTTAACATACTGCTTTACATGTAATATGTCTATTCGGTTTATGAGCCAAGCAGTGCAGATGACAGATGATTTGCTCTCGGTAAGAAGGATTCAATAAGCTTATGACACAGATTGGAGAGGGTAAACATGACAGGGTTGTTCCAGAAGTCATTCCACTGCTTTAAGTTCCCATCTGGAAGTTTTCTTTTAATGATATCCTCAATGTTCTTCAGCAGAGGAAAAAGTCCGCTGCTCCAGACAAATAAGCCAGTTAGAGGTGAAAATTAGAGTCATAGCAAATTTAGAATGTGTAACTGTGAACCAAAAAGACATTTCCATAGTTACTGAATTCATCACAAATTGACTAAAATGATTTATTACTGCTGAAACATATGTGGTTTCTACAAAGCCATTAGCAGGGAACACCACAGAACTTTAAACTCAGTGACTGGATGTTTCTTAATAAAAATACTTCTTGGGAGCTGACTTCTGTCCTTTTGTCCAATTTTATGTGCACAGCCTTGTGCCTTTAACTTTTTTTTTACAATAACGAACCAGATATTTCTATCACAGTTACTCATCTTTTGTGCCCAATGATTCAACAAGAATTTCATGACCAATAAATCCCTGTGATTACTCCAAGCCTCAGCCATCTCACATTGTCTAGTCTAAAGACAGATACCAACTTGAAACCAATCACAAATGTTACAGATAATCACCAACTCTTGTAAAAATAAAATAATGGGCTTCGTCTGAGTGACAGCGAAAGGAGCTTTAACCTCCACTTCATTAAAACTCAACTCAATAAATCAACTTTCTTATGGGTCCAAATTCAAACGGAGGAACGGCTGATTAGACAGTGATCAAGGCCGATTACTGCAAAATGATCAGATCCATAAACATAAACAACAAGCGCCCAGTTATGAGTTCAGTTTAGGGAACCACCGATCCGATACTGATATCAGATATCGGGCCGATACTGACTCAGATAGCTGGATTGGGTATTGATGACAATGGGGCCGATCTATTCAGTTCAATTCTATGTCTACGTCTGATTACACGTGCACATATTACGGAGATATGGAGGTTTTTCACGCTTGCTACGCCAACAACTTCTACGGCTAATTGCAATATCTGCAAAGCCAATGTTTCAAGGGGTGACAGGAGCACTGGAAAATATAACACAACCAACATAATCAAGCACCTCCATGCCGAAAGAATTTCAACCAATCAAAAACAAAAGATGATTCCAAGAAACAGTTTTACTTTGTCGGATGCATTACAAAGACGAAAGAAACTTCCCAGCGATAGTGTGAAAGCATCAAAAACAGTAGATATACATTACAATTTGTTTTACAAAGTTAGGAAAGCATAATGTTTAAGTCAAGCCTGATGTTTATGCGCTGGTATCGGATCGGTACTCGGTATCGGCTGATACCCAAAGCCAAGGTATCGGTATCATCAGTACATCCCTATTTGAGTTGTTTCTATTGAGCGGGGATCATTTCAGAGATCGACTGATAAAACACAATGTTGTGGGTGATGAGCCGACAGTCTACAATGTGGTTTATTTCCTATCAGTCTGTGCTGAGCCATCTCTCTGGAACAATCGTTATGTTTTTCTGCAGAACTCAAAATCCTACTGGAGATTTTATGAGATTGGCGTGGAGCCCACTGCAGCTTGTTGTGGGCGATGCAGTCTGTGACTGAGTGGGATTTACAGTATGGAAAATGGTGACGAAATTGGAGAAAAACTGGCTCTATGGAGAGCAACTACTTGCGTGCAATATTGTGATGTAAAGCATGACGGAGTGCTCAATGTGTGTAATGCACAATAAATGAGCTAAAGAAATCCCCACACAGTGCTGAGCAAGGACTGTTTATTATGTGTTTTATAACACAATCGAAAGCTGGGCATGATTCCATCACGGCGTCTTAAATTTAACAATCTTATCTGTGTGTGTGTATGAGTGTGCATATTCGTAAATGCAGACTGTAGGGCATCCTAACTGAAGCCGGATGGGCTTCAGCATGACGCACGCCGTGTAGCGAAAACGATTTGGTAAAAGGTAAAGTGCTCATTTTAAATATTCGTGCAATTTTGTTCCATTATGTGTTCTACAAGAATCAACACAGCTGCTCAGTGGAGCATCAGATCTGAAAGTGTGTCTTAGACCAACATTTCCAGGTGAAGATTTTATCCTTAAATTCACTCAACCTTTCTAACAGTGGAGGGAGGAAATGCTCCAAAAAAATAGTGACCTTTCTTCTTTGGTAGACAAGACGGCGTGCACTCTCACATTTACCACTGTCTGGTAGAAGTAGGAAAAAAAGTTCATTCCAATGACAGTAAATGCTCAGCTCTAGTACTGTAGAACAAGCACACACACACACACACACACACACACACACACACACACACACACACACACACACACACACACACACACACACACACACACACACACACACAGACTGTACAGATGCTGCAAGTCTGCAAAGTGCTTCTCTTATTGTGTCTCCACATTCTGCAACAGTTACATCCGGCATCTATTGCACTCTTACGATGACTAAAGAGTCAATGTCAAACAACATTTCCATATAGATCAGCGTCTCTGTAGGAACATATTGACAATGGAAACCATCCAAAACAATACAAATCCTCAGAAGAAGCTCCCTCTTAGAGAGTGAATGAGCAGCATTCTTGTGAGGATCCATATCTTGCTGGTAGGGCTGTGTATTGGCAAGAATCCAAGCTCTAGTACTGTAGAACAAGCAGACACGATACGTATCATGATACTGGGGAAGCGATTCAATATAGGAAGGCAATACATTGTGATCTTTTAATAAGTTAACTGCATGTGATTATCATAAAGTGGGCATGTCTGTAAAGGGGAGACTCGTGGGTACCCATAGAACCCTTTTCATTCGCATATCTGGAGGTCAAAGGTCAAGGGATCCCTTTGAAAATGTCCATGCCAGTTTTTCCTTGCCAAAATTGAGCACATGTTTAGAGCGTTATTTAGCCTCCTTCTTGACAATCTAGCATGACATGGTGGGTACCAATGAATTCCTTAGGTTTTTTAGTTTCATGACACCAGTATCTTCACTATAGCTCTGAATCTGAGCCTGCTGTCATGTTAATGCCCTAGAGAAATGAGTGGCGTTAAAATGAATTTGCCTTAACGTGTTATTATCGCGTTAGCTTTGACAGCCATATTATCAATATTTTCTTCCACCCCTACTTGCTGGGGTTGAAGCATACTAATAATTAGACCCAAAACGATTCAGCCAAAAAGGGCAAAGACAGAAATATTAGACAGAAATGATGTCACTTCTCTCCTTGGAGGGAATAATAACTTATTCAGTCTGGGTAAAGGGTGCAGACGCAGGCTAAAAAACCTTGCCTAACCTTCCCGATCATGCCCCTCTGATCTGTAATTATAATAATGATTGCACTAATTAGCTAGACCTTATGTGCCGAAGTAACGACGCTGTGATTACAAGTGACTATGGCAGAAGCGAGACGAGGTATAAAATGAGCAGCGAGGAGACAGACATCAGAGCTGGCAGGAACAGTAAATAAATAACATGTTGGGAGGCTGCAGGAAGACTCACTGACAGGAGAGCTTGAGGCGTGACCAAAACATGACAGAGGGAGTCAAAAAAAAAAAGTAGAGATGGATCCAGGTCCAAACTCAAATAAAAGATCCTGGTGTTTTCTTGTCTTCAGCAGCTGTCATGTTTAAACCTGCAGAGCATGCATGGGAATCATCAGTGTTGATTCCTCCCGGAGAGGGTGAAACGCAGCACTGTGCCAACGTCTCGCAAAGTCAACGACTGCTGAAGTTAGTCGAACACTTTTTAAGAGTTTTGAGCACACAGAGCCTTTTTTTTTTTTTTTGAGGGGGGACCATAAAAAAGCCTGGAAGTGCTGGGTCAGAAGCATTAACAGATTGTGCATATTTGGAGTGCTGATCCTGTAGGACCATTTATAATAACGCTGAGCAAATTTGTATTTCTTACATCAGCAGTATCACCTTTAGTAGCCTTCCATCATATCAGCAATATTTATGGGATGAATTCTGTCCCTGTAAGACTTGGAAACACTTGTCCTGCAGATTATTACTGCAACATAAAAGCCATTCAGTAGTTTCAGCTCAATCAAAACGCAGCCGCCCACATCCGGACTAACAAGGACATACAGTAGGTGCTTTCCATAACATGGAGAGTAACACAAAATAAATGATGTCCCTCACTTTCCTTTACTGCTTTATCTTTGACCGATGTTCCATTCTAGTGTGTTTTTTATGAGAACTGTATAATATAAAGTGAAAATACAGATCTAATCATATTGATTTTTACCCAAAAAATCATGTAGACTGTATATAAGAAGGGAGTACAGTGCTACACCTTCTCTCATTTTTTGTTCTTTCTAAATTCCTATGTGTGTGCACACGGCCCTGCAGTCTCGTGCCCTTTTATGGGGATTAGTGCGCCGTTTACCTGCTAATTAGGATCAACTGGCAAAGCGCTTTTCGATTTACGAGAACAAAGGGATTCATCATCATAAGAATACGGGCACAAACAATTATGTGGTTTAAGAACCCGTCATGAATCTGACGTAGACCTTTTCTCAAGAACAAGTTTAAGAACAGACACAGGTAGATATTGGTGAATGAGGTCTCCACTGCCTACATGTTCATTACAGAATTGACTTTAAGATAGGGCTGAACGATTTTGAAAAATATATCTAATTGTGAATATTTTGACTGATAATTGCGATTTGCGATATGATTTGGAGGGAATGATCGTTTGTACATACTTTTTCTCATTTTCCTTAAAAAACAGGATTATGGTGTGATTTTTTCAAGGTTTTTTTTTGCAATAGTCTGTACCAAAGTCTGTAGAATATGATGTGTACACTAGGACATCTCTGCAGCACCACAATATTTAATTTCAAATGGTATTTTGATACACATTTCGCCTTGAACAAATATTGCAAGGATTTCAAATCCAGGCTATATTGCCATTTTGATAAAATGTTGATTGATCGTGCAGCTCTACTTTAAGATTTTGATCTATAGAACTCTAGCTCAATAATATGTATTTGGCATTCTTCCAGTTGATCACCCTGAATTATTTCTTTTGTCAAAAGATGGCTATTTACTTCAGATTGTCATTCTAAATATGACAATAGAGCATTTATCAGTACCTAACATTTGCATCATCACTATCTTCCTTGAAGAATAAACTAAATACATGCTGCTAAGTTAAGACTTTTCTGTGTGTCTGCCTTTATGTTTTAATCTTTTTTAAACTGTTTTGTCACGCTGTAAAGAACTTTGTGCTAAACTGATCGACATGATGGCGAGAAAAAAAGGAAACTGAAGTCACGTCTGAAGAGGAAAAGAAGTGTCCATTTTGACGAGGAGCAATCCATGAGAGAGGCTGTATAGCGCGAGTAACTGCTCCATTTGTGCTACCTTTATGGGATGCTAAACTGGAAATGAAGGCTTGGCCCATCTTCCGTTGCCGCTTTAATAGCTCAAACTAAAAGATCTTGTGCGAGCGTATAAGCTACATGTGCTCTGCCCGAGGATGAAAGGATGCCTTTGGGCTCCAGCATTAGTGGTGGTATAGGTCATTAATTCTGATTCTCAATGAACACACTAAAGCTACAGCATGCAGGAGATCTGCTATCTACTGTGAGGGCATGTGTTCAAATGCACGTGTGCATATCTGCCTATTTTCTGTACGTTCATGCATATTTCCATCGGTTTAATTATAGAATACAGGAAGTCAATAGTGTTAAAAATACCACACGGTCATTAGGCATGCACAATAGTGCACCGACAGCACAATACTAGTGGAGATGTAGGGGAAAGGAGCTTTAGGGACCTATAGAAAACACCGTGGAGACGCAGAGAGCGAAAGACAACAGACTGCAGCAGAGAACGGCGTATTTTCCTGCTAAAATCAAACTACAGCAACAGAATGTAATGAGTCAGCCGGCTTCTAATTCATGCACTTATCCAGAGAGACAAGCAGCCGGGGGTTCAGTGGCTCGCTCACTGACACTTTGACAGACACAAGATGGCACACGCTGTTAACAGAAACAAGTTGGCATCTAAGTGGATCAAATGTGTAACCTCGCGTCGGGTACAGACTCTCCAACAACGGGATGCAAATCATAAATTAATTAGAGCGATGTCTCTCAGCGTGACAGGTCTGATGTTGTCGGATACAGCGAGCAGCAACATGAGTTGATAAGAGCAGCCGCTGACATGAGGGTGGACGGGAACATTAGAAATTAAAGACACATTAAGTTATTCAAGACTGAAAAACTACTGCAACAACAATTATCTGACAAGAAATCTGGCAGAAATACAGAATTCAGATGTGGGCTGGGTATCGTTAAAAAGTGACTTCACTTCATTTGATCCCCTTTATGTGAATCTTTTTTCAACAACTGTTAACTTTTGGACTTCACAACGCTCTGGAGAAAAGTTTTGGAAACGCTTTGGAAAAGTTTGGATCACACAAGTCTGAAAAAATCCTACGCAGAACTCATGGGGTGAGCGCTACCGGAGCGAAATTAGAGCAGGAGAAAAAGGCGATGTTCACAAACTGTTTAATAATTGGGTAAAATAATTATATAAATATTTGATGATAGTAGTTTTAATAACTGCTTTGACCTTACTTCCACACTGTATTAAACTTCTCCATGAGGAGAACCAGAGAAGGTGCCATTTCAGCCCATTTTTACAGAGCCCAGATGTGAATCTAATCCTCAAATAGAGGGATTTGGAATCTTTGCTTCTTTCATCCTCCTCAAACCGACTTCATTTTGCAAAAAAAAATTGAGCAGATTAATCTCAAATCCAAATCCTCTCCGATTGTTTAAGTGGTTTTAAGTACAGATGGATTTTCTCTCTGCGGCCTTTCTCAATCAGACTTTTAATCTTTGAATAAAAGAGTCCAAAAAAAATCCCAGCTCCGTGCTTCACAGGTCAAAGAACATCAACGCGATGTGATTGAATCAGAACCCCAATTGGACAATTACTTTGTTGTCATACAACATGGCGCTGGCGGCGGAGCGGTACGTAAACAAGCTGTCTTGTTTGTTACTCACAGCGGGAGAACTAATTTCTAACCGGCCGATGTGTGTCAGAGTTTGTGTGTGTGTGTGCGTTGTTCTTGAGCTTCTTCCGCTTGGTTTGTTTGATTTGCGACTGAATCTCTTCCAGTCCATTAGAGAGATGCTGGGAGGGCGCCACTGCCAGCTGACCTCTCTGCAGAGTTTGCACTAAATCACATCTCTGTAAAATACCATATAATACCTGCTGCCAGAGGATGAGTCAGTGTGTGTGTGTGTGTGTGTGTGTGTGTGGCACAAGTGCCGCTGTAACATTGTGGGAATAAACCTGGAGGAATGTTTCTCATGGGACCATGTGATGAGTCTTCCTGGTCACCATCGCCAATAATCATACTTAACATATGATTTCTGAAGCAGCAATCAGCAAAATGCCCATTTACATGCAGGCCCCCATTCTATAGAGGCAATTAATCACATCTGTGCTGTATTTTCCCTTGTCACTATGGAAACAGAGTAAGAATAACGAGGGGTTTTATCGCTGAGCGTCCCCTATAGCCATAGATGAACATGCGTTATGACATGGCTAAACAAGTGATGAGGGAAAAGTGTTTCCTGCCTGGCTCTCATGTATAATGCATGACGGCAAAATCTTTATTTTCCTATTTTGTCAGCCTCAACACATAAGTCTTCTTTAGGAAACGAGAACAATACGGAATAAAGGCGGAGTTTCTCCTCATTTCATCACTTTTTCCTGTGGCAGTGTGTGTCTACACATCTGTCAAGGGAAGCAAAATGTATCCACAAATGTTACTGTGGCTCAGCTGAATCAAAGATTTACCTTCATCTCTTAACTTCAGCAGCACCATGCCAAAAGATAAATGACTGCTATGGAGGAAGAGGGGCTGATCTGCTTTGGTGGAAAATGATGAATTGCGTGGTCATCCTTCTGTGCTATAGCCCTTAATGACAAAATGTCTATTCAAAAGGTAGCACCGGGAAATGCTCCAGCATATCATTAGCCGAAGCCATGCCTTTGTGTGCAAATGTGTGATGTGCTGACTCTGTGTGACACTAGCAAGTCCCAGACCTCTGACTTAGACTGGATTGTCAGTGACAAACTCTAAAATAAGCTGTGTACCAGTCAATAGTACCGCCTTCGCAGTCTTTTCACTCTCACTTCCCTTTAGAAAGTGAATTTTAAGTGTTAAATTACACTTAAATGTGTATAAAAGAATCAACTATAGGCCATTGGTTGTACATGTCAATACTCCCACAATGAGTCAAGCTCATTATTCTTTTTTTCTGCCTTCTACAAGTCACGTATTCATTAAATCCTTATTGACACAGAACGTACACACAATTTAATGTTCTGTACATAATTAGCGGGTAATTCTTCTGTCAACTTCGGCTAAGTTGTACAAAGAGAGCACCGTCGCTGCCTCGTCAGTCGAGTAGGTGCTCAAGTAACAAAGAACCAAATGTGAAAAAATAACTTGGCAACACTGAATGACTTGCTGGAAGTGTCTGATTCATTCAGTCAGCATGGTTCAACACAGGGCCTTCATCAGGCTGTTTAACAGAATGGATAACAGCACATCCTACTTACACTATATATACACAACACAAGAGTTTTTAACAGTTATCCAATGAGAACATATGACCAGCCTCTGAAGGACGCAGCACATCCCACCCATGATTCTTGTCTCTCTTCTGACAAATGAGGACACAAAATAAGTATACAATAAAAAGTTAAATCAACAATAAAAACTATCTAAGAACTGCAACCCCAACAATAACAGAAAAACAAAAGACAGTTGACGACAAGTCCTAATACCTAAACAACCAAAAAGTTAGTTTGTTAGTGCCTTTCAAAACCAATATCACCATTACAAAAACTACTAAACGTAGGTTTACTTACACTTTTTGGTTTACTTATAGTTTTTTGGTTTACTTGCGCAACAAAACTACTTGGTTAAGTTCAAACCGTCTACACATGATCAGCAGTTAAATCGCTATGCTCCGACTGCGTCATTGTTTTCCTATGGGGAGTGCGGGGCCGCCCGATTAGGCGGAAGCGCTACCCTTGGCGTGGCGCACCGCACGAAACTGCCATCAAGCATAGCACACAAAGTTTAAATTATTTCAACTTTGACTTCGGCTGCTGCTGACCTTTCAAAGCGCAACCAATGAGAACAGCTGCAACTGTTGTTGTTGTTGTTGCCTAGAAACAGTGAATGGCGTTCCTAACGCTCTTTTTGGGAAGATATTTTACCTGTTGCCCTACCTCGTTATGAGTGAAGAGCAAATATCTTATCATGTGAAGGCAGCTTTAGATAAAGATCGTGGTTTGGGTTAAAATAAGTGTTTGTTACGTAAAATAACTACGCTTATGACGAGGCGTTGGTAAAGTACGGAAGTTACTAACAAAACTACGGTAAAATAACTTGGTCTTACACAGGACATGAACAGCAGTCTCCTGGTTGAAAGTCCTGTGTTTGTTTGACCCATCTAACCCCCCTATGCGGTCTTCCTTGCCCTTTATACTACGTCAGATGCTCTGGCCGTCTTATAATGACAAGGATGGGTTCACATTGGACTGGTGCGTCATCAGATGCGGAAGGCCACTGACCAAGCTGCAGTGTTTGACGCGTTTGGAGGGAGTCAACGGGTTGACCGTAACCTCCTTCGTCTTTTTGAGGCAATTTAAAAAAATGTCATGCTCCTCATGCCTTTGCTTCTGAGAGGTGGAGGTCATTGCTCCCACAACCACAAGAAGCTGCTCATCAGGAAACCAACTGTCACTCTCCTGGTGAGGACCGTATTTACAACCCAGCTAACCAGCTACGTCACAATTTCATGTTATATCATTATGTCGTATGCATCTATCACTTTTTTTGTCAAACAAACTTCCAATCAAAGATATCCAACTTAAAATAAATGGTACTTAAAGATCAATTAGAACTCTGTACCTGCTCAAGTTACTTCATGAGATGCATGTTTGCTGCTCAGGCCGACGGCGTCAAACAGCCTGGGAGGCGTTCTGCATGGAAACTTTCCAGCTGCAAACTAACAAGAAAGTCATCTGAGCCGCTGTGGAGGAGGAGAGTCGGGGAGAATACAGAAACCCAGAGAGAGGGGAAGCAGCAGAGAGAAAGCCGGGCTGGAGGATTTCACTGCAGAGCGCTGCATGTCCCTCGGCCCACACCCAGAGCGATTGGTATTCACCGCGGCCAGGCGGCACCGCTCGCGTGTGTTTGCATCTCTCAGGGAACACTACGAATTGAAAAGTATCTTTCCTTGTGTTCTTATCTATCAGCCTTCATTCCATAACGCAACACTTCGTCGTGCCACTCCGGCAAGAAATAAATTGCCGTCATGGAAACAATATGCACCGGCAGACGCACTCGCTTCCTGGAAATGAAATGCCCCACAACCCACTGCTTCCAGGCGCAGGGGTCTAATAAAAAGAGGCTGCTGCTCCTGTTGATGTTTACCCAGGCTAATGTATTCCGGCCTGCTGTTTTTTATCGCTTTCTCCGACAAAATATGAACACTCATGTAGAAAGAATAGACTTCCAGCCTCTTATCATTGGCATAATGTTCGGCTGAAGTGCCCTCCCGATGAAAAACGTCTTTTCTTTTTCTAAAAAAAAAAAAAAAGAAAAGCTGGTTTCACCTCTCTCCTGAAAAAGAAAACATCAACTGCTCGGGGCAGCTTCAATTGCAAAAAACAGTCACTGCTGCTCTGTGGGAGATAGAAGAAGCAGGACATTGATGGGTACTTTCATGTATTATGAACACAACAGCATCCCAGTGACTAGCCCGGTGGATGTTCAAATACACTCAGCGAGCCCAGTGGACTCCAAAAAAAAAAAAGAATTCATTCAGAATAGCATATCCAAATCTGTGATGAATAACCCGGCTATACGGCAGTGTGTGTGTGTGTGTGTGTGTACACACGGGGCATTTCCATCCATCTATCTACTTTGTTTGTGTGGCCTCTTGTTGCGTTTCCATAGCAACCGTGTCAAAGCCGCAAAAAAAAAAATTCACCGCTTACCCTCCATCTGGCCACCTGTTGTTACCGCCGCAATCCAATTGTTCAGCTGAAAACGGGAGAGCGTGCTTTGCATGTAGGAGTGGACAGTCATTAATTTAACAGGGTTTTAAGTACTATATTTATCAGGTAATTGGTGGCTTTTGTGCTCAGCTTTCACTTCACCATATAGCTGCATATTACATGAGCCCATATTCAACGCAGTCCTAAGTGCTATAGTTGAAGCATGTGTGTACTGCATGTGTGATTGAAATCAACTCTGAAGTAAACACTATATGGTTCTTCCATTACAGGCTAATGCTGGACTCTTAGCAGTGATTACATCCTCCTGCACTCAATACGGCATGGATGCACATATAAAACAAAGTGTTTTTTGTATATGCAGTATGTCTAAGCTTTGAGCTCATTTTGTCCTTTATCTGAGTCATACGTTGCTTCAACAAAATCACAAATGGTGAATAGTTTTTTGTTTAAAACTATACAGGCTTTGTAATCGCATCACCAATTGCCTAGCAACCGCTTCCAGTGCCATAATGGCCCTGTGAACAATTATCAGTGGCCAAATAATAGCAATACAAGGTCAGTGCAGTTATTATTTTCATAACTGAAACATTGTGTGTTCACAGACAATATCTACTGTTGTAACAAAATCCACTGTTGAGATAAGACATGTGGCTGCCACAGGGTGTCTAATGTTGTCTGAAAGCACATTATAGAGAGAACATGTAATTTCCATTATGTCCATTTCAGGCATGTTGTGGTTTCTATGTAACCAGTAAAAGGGCTCCCGGTACATGGATCATTACAGCTGACCTACAGGACGTGTGTGTGTGTGTGTGTGTGATTACCATCTGGCTGATCAGTGGTCAAAACTTCAACAGCAAAATATTAGGGCTGTCAAAGTTAACGTGATACTAACGTGTTAACGCAAATTCACTTTAATGCCACTAATTTCTTTAAAGCATTAATGCAACTTGCAATTATTAGATTGTAGCGGGCTCAGTTTTGAAACTAGAGAACTTAAGGAATCCATTGGTGAGGGTAATACTTGAAAAATCTCCCTTTAAGGTACATTTTGAACAGGTAAAAAATGTGTAATCAATTTGTGATTAATAGTGATTAACTGTGGACAATCATGCAATTAAGTGCAGCTAAATATTTTAATCGATTCACAGTCCTACAAAAAAGGTAAAAATTCCACAGTGATGTCTTTTAAGAAACTGTTTCCCTGTTCCTCTGAATAATCCAAACACCTCACACTGTGTTTTCACTGGAACTACCGCAGATGTCAGAAACAGATGTCTCAAAACCTCAGCAGAAAAAAAACAAAACTAGCTGCACAGCGAGATATCAGGCAAAGGAGAAAGTTTTTTTTTTGGCAATGTTGGTGGACCGACTCATCTGTGCTGCACATGGGGTAGTTTTCCAGCAGCATTCTGTAAAGTTGGTTAACTTGCTGAGAGGTTGGAGGTGTGCAGCCTGCTGCCTGCAGCTCTTCATCTAACAGTTCACTGTGGCTGCTCCCTCATCTTTCATTACTACCTGCCAAAACATTAACCCTTTAAAGCCCTTAAAACTGACCTGCTGGTAAAAAAAAGGACACCTTTTTGATGAATGACTGCGGTCAGCATTAACCATGTTGACTAATACATTGCATTTCCTATGACTGCTTCACAATTAAAGCCAACCGCCAGGTGTTAGTGTGTTGCAGTAGCAACAGGAAATGGTTTGCATTAGCAGCAACTTAATCCAGCTCTGATATGGCGAGTGAACAGTTAACAGTGAGGTTCATATCAAAGATAGAAAATTACAAACAGTGACATCGTCTCCTGTGACTAGGCGAATAATCTGAATTCAGCACAGGAACAGCAGACTCAGCCATAAACAGTGGAAACCACTGTATATAAAGATAATTACAAAATGAAAATGTATTGATCTCTACTGCTGAACTAGTGCAGACCATAAATAGTGTAACAAATGGGGTTTGATTTAATACAAATTGTAAGGTTTACATTTTTAAAATGTTGGATCATTGAGCTGCCATTCAAAAGACTTTGTGTTTTATCATCTTTCTGCTTTCAAACCTACAACATGTATGTTTTGGTAAAATTGTTTGCCTGTATATGTATTTTCAGTGGCAATAAGGATGTTTTTAAGACCTGTCCCGGTCGATTGCATTAACCAAAAAACAAGGTGAAAATGGCAGACAGCGGGAGGAAGGCAGCAACGAAAGCAGGATCTGTTTGCTGCCTCAGTGCCTGTGGAGGTTTTATAGATGCTGGTTCCTCTCAGTCTCAGGATACATGCTGTTTGAAGGTAGACAGCTCATCGAGTTTTCGGGGCATGAACTTGACCAACTGAGGAGGAGTAGAGCACGACTACAGATACACTTACTGCTGCCACGAGGCAAAAAAGTTGTGTAGTGCAACTTTAAATCTACAAACGCATCTTTTTTTTTTCCTTGCCACACACAAAACTCTTCAAAAGCTGCCTTCCTGATAAGCCTTCTTTGATCTTACTGGAACATTACACAAAATGATGAAAAGATATCCCCATTGTGAGTATGAAACACTCGACCCCTGTAGATTTGAAAGGTTGCTTTACAAAGTTTGCTTCTTCATGAGAGAACGTAGGCTGTAGTCTCTTCTGATTTATAGAAAGGGTGGCAATCAAGATGAGTTTGCACTCACAAAATAAGTCCAGAGAAACTTGTCAAACTACTCCTACAGCCAAATCCAATCCTATGTGCATCTATATGCTCACTGCTCAGTATGTTCCAAACATCCTATTTTTCCAAAACATGTATAAAAACAGCGTAATCCTCATGCACCATCCTTTCCATCTCACAGTTGGGAGTGTATCACCTCATGAAGATAAATAGAACAAAATGTTATCTGCCCGTAATAACAAACTGGTGTTTTGTTTATACAGATAGTAACTGTTTGAGTGATGTCTTCGGGAGCCAATCAGAAATGCGGGTTCTGTGGCCAGCCAGTGAGTGAGCGAGGAAAGAGAGGTTCCGACCAATGGAAGAGCAGGAGGTGGGAGCTCTAACAAGCACAAACAAGCAAAAACAGTTTTAAAACTGCTGCAAAAGGTTTGTACTTGAGGATTTGCACGCTAGTATATTAGCTATATGTTGGCAACAATCATATTTAATGATGATACATACATTTGAGCCACGCTAGCAGTATTAAGTCTGGCCAAATAATCACTTTAAGATTAGCATACAGATACATGACATTTAGTTGCTTGTTGTGCTTTTGAATGTCTAATCATAACCAGGCTTGCCGCGGTAGTCGGTGTTACACGGTGGTCGAGCATACACCGTTTTCGCTTTTTTTATAGAAATAAAACCCATTTAGTACATTTTGCCGTATCAGCGCCGTGTAGTCAATACATAGTCGGACAACAGACGTTACAAACTGAAAGTGAAACTGTCGGCTCTACACGGAGTCTTAGCTCAGAGTAGCAGGAGTCAGATTTCACACACACGGGACGAGAGAGAGTTGACAGACAAGACGATGACAGAGGATTTGGTTGTCAAAGTGAAAAGCAAAAGCACCTATTTGGCAATATTTCAGATTCAAACCCATTGCTATAAGGGAACCATAACGTTAATGAGGCTGTGAGGAGGACAATGCGGTCATAGCCGGTGTGCGTGGCGCAGCATCGCTGGGTGGAAACCTGCGGCCCCACAGCAAAAGCTCTACCGGAGAGGCCAGATACAGCCATCCAACGTTGAAGATCAAAGTAAGCACTCTGCATGTATTGTCCGTCAACCTTTCTAGTAAAATGTCCGGTGTAATCGGTAACACCGGTGTTGTCACGAGTTTATTAACCGGTGGGAAAATGGTCACATACCTGATCATAACTAACACTTTGCTGCCTTAAATCCCCAGCCCGGCTTCAAAACCTGGGCGAAGACAAGGAATTAAATTACCTAATTTCTTCTAAAAAATATGTGTTGTTGTTGTCGTTGTTGTGTTTTGGGTAATTACATTCATTTAAATCACAGTAACTGCAAGATGTAATTATTAGAATTATTATGACTATCATTTTATAATTTGTATTGTTATGTTTGTTATGCATCATACCAAGTTCTTGTTTTCTTTAGTATTGTATCTGTAAAGTCACAACAGTTTTGTTTTTGCACCAAAAAAACAAAAATAAAAATGACCTTTTCACCTTCAAGAACTACAGCAAAGAAAGTGAAAGGAAAGGCTCTTAACCCCTGACAGCTCTCGCTGACTGCTCAGTGCAGTACAGCCTCAACTGTAGACCTGGACTGGGCAGCTCCCAGGTGGGAAATGTGTGCAGCTGTTTAAATGTGCATCACAGCCTGGCAAAGAGCAAGAGAACCACTATCAGCATTTATCTTACGTGGTTAAATAAAGGTTAACAAAATAGAGTAAAGACAAGTATCTCTACAAATATAAATAATAAAACTGACCTCATTCAAAAAATTGTGAAAGTAAAGGGGGCATCTAATGGAGGCAAAAAAAAAAATCTGATTTACAATACAACATGTGTTGAGAGTAGCACACTGAAGAGACAGACGTCTCTGGGTACAGACAGTCAGAAACCATTAATTTTGCTTGTTGCACGCTCACCGTCCTCCAGTCTATCATGCTACTGATGATAATTACACACAGTCATAATAATCACAGAGTCTCAATAGCTCAACCACTCCCATCAATACAGCTTAACGCTCCTCCGTACAGTCTCTTCACATTGTCTTCCCGAATACAAAGCTTGACATTTCAATTCGAGCTCGGCACTTCAGTTGCAGAGCAGACAATTACTGGCAAGGAGGTACGCGCTGAAATACAGATAATTCCCCAAACAACAGCCACCAATGAACCAGCCGGTGATCCTGAACGAATTCTCAGGTGCACCAAAAGCTGTTGCGGCAATCGACGGACGGAGGAGGCGTTCGGCTCTGACGGACACGCTTAGTGGGCCGCGGCTAATAAGCCCTGATGTCGAGGCTCGAGGATTGTCAGCGAGGCGGCAGAGCTGACCAGATGCAGACGGATGACGGTGGCACGTCCACAAATACACATGTACCTCAAGTTCGACTTCACTGATTTTGTTCTCCAACCCATGGACATTTTATTTGAAGAAGAAGCATAATTAGCCATGAGAAAACATGTATTGCAAAACTGAGGTCACACAATCCAACGCTCAAACATGAATAAAGTAATAAACCCCCACGACAAAATGTTTTATAGTTGTGATGCAGCGTTTTATAAATTTAATATCAGGAGGAATCAGGTGGAAAATGTACCAAAGGAGAATTGATTTTTCCATAAAGGAAAATTCTCTGCCCTCCTTTCTCCCTCTCCCTCCTCCCTCCCTCCTCCCTCCACCTTGCCGCTGCTGCGTCCACCTGAAAATAGCCCAGAGAAAGTGCTCTCTCCTCTGACAAGCGGGGAGCAGTTTGCTCTCCTGTCAAGCTACAGTGGAAAGAAAGGTCGATGGTGTGTCTCCTACGAGTGTGTCGGAGAGAGGGGAAATGTGTGCATTAGCCTCCGCGGGTGCATTAAATCTGAACAGGGAGACCGAAGTGATGGTCAATCGCTTTATAATGAAGATAATGTGTCAGTCATTATTATTAAATGCACGCTCACAGTGCAAGAGGCTCTGAAACTCTTCTCACCAGATGATTTCTCTAAACGCTTACATAAATAGTTCAAGAACTATTTTTGGGAAATGATAGCACGCTCCTTGCATACAATACTTGATCCGGGAGGCGATTAGCCTAGCTTAGCATTAACACTGGAAGCAGCCTTTTTTAAGGGGACTTGAGTACTCTTTGACGAGCAGTTTATCCATCCACCCAGCACTCCTGTAGAGAATGTCTTCAGCTACAACAGCAGGAATCTGACAACCTCACTGCGACAACAAGACTCTAGGAAGTAACTACAACCAACCGTTGGTCAAGAAATAGTTACAGGCTGCAATCTCTCATTTTTAGATTTCTGTTTGTGAACAATGTGAACAGAAAAAAGATACAAGGCGTTAATAAGTGATTTTTAGAGGTGCTGGTAGGTAGGTAATGTGCATTTTTTTTGGCAAGCAACCTCTTGCAGTAGTGTGGACATGTCAGAGACGACGTGTCAGTTTCGGCTTGTACAATGTCTTTTCAAAATACATTTCTAACTTAGGTTTACTTAGTTTTGAGGTTTACTTGGTTAGGTTTAGGTAAAGGTCATATTTTGGGTTCAAATAAATATGTTTGTTACGTAAAATAAGTACGGTTGTACTAGTACAATTGCTTAACTAACGCCAAGTATGCAAGTTACATAACAAACAGTGGTCTCCTGGGTGAAAGTCCTGTGTTTGTTTGACCCAACCATCCAGCCCGACCTCCTTCCTAAGCAGACTTTCTTGCTCTCTCTGAAATATGTGACTAAGCACCAGGCACTGTGGACGCCACAGATGTTTGACTTTGACACGTATCTTGCATCCGTTACAACAACATCCCAACAACCTTATTAATTCTAGGCACAAGAGCTCCTCTTCATCATCATCCAACTATTCCTTTTTTTTTTTCCAGCCATGTAGTTGTGTTGGGCCAGACTTATATGGAACTATTGAATCACGCCTATCAAATAAATGAAAGACTGCCTGACAAAGGATTTGAAAACTGCAGGTCCAAATCAAAAAGATATCACATGCTAAGAGCAATCCGTTGAAGAACTATGTATGCCTGGTGCCAGCCACAGGAGTATAAATGAGGCATTAAGAGTTACTAGTAATTGTGTTGGGTTGTATGACTCTCCTCCTTTACTACAATAAAGAGTAGCAGAGGGTGAGAGGAGAATTGTGAGCAAGGTCATGATTTCAAGTTGTTAGGAGTGCAGAGAGGAAAAGTTACAGTTTGAGAGTCTGAGATGGAGTTTCGTGCCGGCCGTTCAATTACACTGAAGCCAGCGGGGACTGTACGCACCCATGTGAGCGCTGATGTCAATATGCACGGGGAAAAAAATGGCTAACAAGGTTTTTTTGTTCATGCAGAATGTTCTTATGCTGGAGTCAATAGTGGATGCCAATTACTGGAGGGTGAAGGTATCGATTCTGCTTCGTCAATTTGTCATCCAATTATGCCAAACTCTGGTACAGTAGCAATGTTCAAACTTAGAGCGGAGAAGTTGTAATTAAATAAAAGGTATGTTGTCGACTAAATACATTTTAAATAAAAACTTCATGTTGTGGATTAATTATATTTTCGTTCGGCTGTCCGTCATTGCTTCACATTCAGGTAAAAGGATTAAAAACGTCTCTAAATGTAAGTTATTGTCACTCATCTCATCACTCACAGGGATGTGAATTCATCCAAGTTTGGTTGACAGCTACAGCAGTTCTAGTACTAAATATTGAGTCCTAAAGTATAGTAAACATAAAACTAGAATTAACGCATTGTGGTTGTACGCCAGTTTACATCCATGTCTGTCCAAAATTATCATATGAATTCTTGAAGTTAAGGCAAAAAACGTGTTTTGTGAGGTCACAGTGACATTGATCTTTGACCAACAAAATCTAATCAATTCAACCTTGAGTCCAAATGGACGTTGGTGCCAAGCTTCGCCAGAAATTCACTCAAGGTGTTCCTGAGATATCACGTTCACGTGAATGGGATGGACTGACTGACAATATGGAAACATAATGCCTCTGGCCACAGCTATCTCCGGCGTGGAGGCATAAAAAACCTCAGGTCTTTATTCAAAGTAAGCTTGTAAAAATGTGGCAATCAAATCAGATCGATATTTATGTTTTTTCACAATGTTCTCACTTTGTATTTCTTTTCTTTAAACCAAAGAGTTGTAAAATATATTTCCTGCTGTCAACTGCATTGGTTTACAGGCGGTTATAAAGGGAATGAAGTGTTTGACACCTTTAAGCACTGCTGCAGCAGCGCAGTCAGGAAATAACGTACATTATTATGAGTGAAATGATAGAACATGAACTTTTAAATCCAGCCAACTGTTCCTGCGAGCACAGAGACTAGCTTCCTACTTATTGGAAAGTTGTCTACCAGTTGTCAAACTTACTGCCTGAGAGGAACAAGGTATAGCTATTTCTCTACACACAAAGGAAACCATCCATCCCTCAAAGATGGATTATGCCACTGAGAGATAGCTGTCGGCTGGATTTTGAAACAGTAAGAAATGACGAGGTACACTGAACATTGGAGGGTGGGTGTTGATACAGAAAGGTGCCTTGAACTAAATAATACATTACTGTTGTTTCATAAGCTCTAAGGTCTGCAGGTTATGCAACATCAAAATGCAGAAAAAACCTGCACCGGAGTAAGAACCAAGAGGGAACGCTGGTGGCCAATGTAATGGTTTTGTAGCCATCTGATCATATCTTGGACTAAGTGCAGCACTTCTTCTGATTTAGTCCAGTACAAATTTAGTTTGGTCGTGACCTTGAATGAAACGGCTTGCACTAAAATCTAATAGCTTGTTCAACCAGCCAGCCCACAAACCATTCTCTCAAAATCAATGTTGCCTCTACAATGGGCGGGAAAGACCATTACATCCAGCCGCTCACAATCACACACTTTGTGATGTGTTCAGGCAGCCGAGGAGATGCATCTTCCCCCGTCCACTCTCGGCTCCGCGTAGACAACACGCCTTGTTTTACCATCCAGACGCCGTCTGCATTCATACAGCGCTCACGGTGAAATTACAGGTAATAAAGTGAGAGACCGTTGCGTCGTCACGCTCCTCAAAATGGCAGCGAGAAAATGTCCCTCCAGAGTGCAAATTTAATTCCAGGCACACAGTCGATGATGTTTTAGGTTTCAGAGCGTGCAATTTTCAGTTTTGGAAAACATTCTCCAACGCAGGCGGTGCCATCAAAGAGCCCATCATTCACTTTCAACATCGATTTAAGTGTGAACTGGAGGATCGTTTTCTGACAACAACAACAATGTTTCAGGCGCTGCTCGATTCAAAACTGTTTCAAGATTTAGTCACACCTTTCACTACTCACACAGTGCAGCGTTACAAATACTATAATGATACCAGAAATTTTGTTAGACTGCAGATTGTCCTACAAAACTAATATCGAACAGCATGCTCAAAATCTAAATTGGTTTCTTACTCCGAACTGGTTCTCCTTTGAAAACAGAAAAAAAAAACATTATTCAATCCAGCATACTGTCTACATTGGATTATGGAGATATCCTGTATGCCCATGCTTCATATTTAACATCCTTAGTTGAGTTCAGGGCTAATAATCATCACACCAGATCACAGTTTAGGTTGACTGTACTATGCACCTTCATACTGGAATGAAGTGCAACACAGAGAGACACTCGTTCCTCTGAGCTTCACTATCTTATATTTGTAATAATATTGTATTGATCGTTGTTTTGAGGAAGGATGTGGCAAGAACTGATACTTCGGTACCAAGTTGATTCCAAAATTGTGAAAACATGACGGTACTTGTTTATCATCAGGGCTCGAGACTAAAAGCGTCCCGTCGTCCCGGTGATGATAGAAAATCGCTATCGACGCTTCCGGGGGATAATAGTACATTGTGAACAACAAATCCATGTTGAAATCTGCAGGACGAGAACTAGTTAACATTAGCTGTTAGCTCCTTGCAGGACTGCGCTGTTTACCAGCTGCTAACAGCTAACATCAACTAGCACTCGTCCTGTTCATTTCAACAAGACAGGTGCCATATAATGCCACATTATGATGCGTGCAGGCTCTATTCCATGAAAATGAGTATTGGGTGAAGGGGAGAAACTTGAATAAATACATTTGTTTGAAGATGTTTTCACAGCAATATGAAATAGATAATAGAGAAGGTATTATAACCTGTTACTTAACAAAAAACAGTATGCAAACAATAATAAAGGAGTAATTGTTGAAGTACACAGGATTTATTGATTTACTTTTGTTTTTTACTGTGGTATCAAAATGGTATCAAGAATCATGGAACTGGTATCGACTACTACATTTCTGGTATCAGGACATCCCTTGTTTTGAGTGAATGGATCTTCATGTTGTGATCTTGTGAATATGTAATTTGTTCTCAGGTCTCTCTTGAAAAAGAGATCTTGATCTCAGTGAGGTTTCCTGGCTAAATGAAGGTTTAAATATTCCCACTGAAGAGAGGGAATTGTAATCTTTTATGTGAGCTAAGAAAAGGAAGGCCACATGACTCCCTGGGCGTCTGCTATCAAGGGGGACCACATCAGACGGACCCGAGTCATTTATGCATTTTTAAAGGGGGTGAAGCAAAGACTACTGAAATAAAATTTGGTAATTTAATCTCAAAGACGCACTGAGGGAATGAGGTTGCCTTGAAATCTGATCTTCTCCTGGAAGGCTGGCGACCAGAGACCAAATATAGGCCCCGTGCTTCGGTCGTAATTGGGAGCTTTATTGATTTCCGGGCCTGTCGTCACGCCTGAGGTGACCTTTTGTTTGAGAATAATTGCTCTATTAGAGGGTTTATTCAGGCACCTGCTGGGTATCTCAGACACTATTATTGTCCAATAAGAATCCGCAGGCTGTAAAGCAGTGACCCTGTTCTGATATGTGGGGTGGACAGAGAGAGTCTGACTCTCTGCACTGCAGGGGCTTATCATCAAATGAGAACACAGGAATGGCTCGGTACATTCGTGGGTGAACGTGAGCTGGAAAGCTTGATAAGGTTGTAAAATATATTGATGTCATTGCATTGCTTCATTTCAGAAAAGTGGTAAAAAATCATCCACTAACTGTCGTAGAATGAAGTGTTTATACACGTAGCAAGTATCTGAAAAATCTATTTAATGCTTTTTAAGAAAATACTGGGTACAGTGTCATAAAACCAAATGCTTTGTTCCCAACAGCTGTGAATACAAAGGATTGCTTCTACTGCTGAAATAAGTGGAGCCCCATTAAAATGTAGCGCAGGTTCTCTCGTGGGTTCATCCCAGGTGTGATCAGAGTCAACAGTGAGCTTGAAAGGTTCACTAGGAAACTTTCTCAGGCTGGGGTTGAGCTTTTGGGTGGTTTTGCCTGAAGCACACTGACCCCACCGTCTCATCTGAGAGGACTGTAAGTCAGCAGGAAGCCAATAATTAAAACAAGAGCCAAAGAAAAACGGTTTCTTTCAACATAACTATTCCTTATTTATACTGTCAGGTTGTGCCAAAGGAAAAAAAAAACGTCAATGTAAGATGTATGACATGGTGTCTGTAAAATTATACTTTTAAATGAAACGTTTGAAAAGTTTCTACCGATACAAAGTTAATACTAAATCAGAGCATAATTACAAAGTCAAATGTTGAAAATATAATGTCTTATGTATTTTGCATCAAATCAATCCAAGTTTATTTTACATCTAGATGTGAAAAGGGAATGAAAATTATACTTTCAAATGTAAGGCGGAAGGGCATTTCAGTTCATAGAGGAAACATCGATAAGGCTTAGAAGATGCCTGTAATCATTTAAAAGGTGCTCAATACGATATTCAGAGAATATCTAGCAGAGCAGAAAGGCGACCGTGAGCTACATCAAACTGACATGCACTAAAATGCGCACATGGCCGACCCGGCTATGTCAACAAAGCATGGAGAAGCTCGAATCACAACACACACAGACGGAAGGTGACTTCATTCTCTGCTCAGGTAGACATTACTCATCTATATTTTTATAGCAAATAGCTGTTTGCTGCTATATTAATGCTCTGAATTTCAAATTAAGCACCTTTAAATTCTCCTTATTCTAATCATCAATTATATTATTAATATTTGTGCCTTGAAACATGAAGCATGAGGGCATACACACCGTATTTTAAAAAGATTGATGAAAGCGTTGGTATTTGAATGTCACGTTCAAGTCAAATTTGGGACCCGGTTGAAGCCATGCTAATGAGTCAAGGGGAAGAAGGCTGTTGAACAGGACGGGTCATGCTGTCACTGAGTTCCTGTTGTGAAAGCGCTCATGTTCCCTCTGGCACGTAATCATTAAGTCTGGGTATAAACAGTTATGACTCACACTCGGTTGTTTGTTGTTATGCCATCACTGATGCTCGCTCCGTTCTTTTTAGAGCACAGCTACGGAGGTACTTTCACACACTTGTCACTAGCTAGCTCTTTCCCCACTTAAAACACATTACGCTCATTCAAAAGGCAGCACCACAACAAACTATGGGGTAGAAATATGTGTTTTAAAGCTGCATTGACAACCTTTGACATCGCCTCTTTGTGCATCCAGTCAGTGTGAACACACGGAGAAAGCTCCTGCTCAATGGTCTTATTGCACTAATGCTCTCTAATGCATTGTGTTGCCTACAAACCAGACATTGGCATACACTTTCCAAGTGTGATTAAATTGATTTATCAACATGGTTTTTGTTCCCTATTGGGAAAAAAATACATCAGAGAAGCTCTAAGATGCTGGTCACTTATTGAAGCCAACTGTTCTCTCTTTCAAGAGTGTGTCCTTCAATCCAAATCCTACCATGACATAAGAATGCACGTTCGTATGTTACCTCCACAACATAAAAACTGAAGAAGAAGAACCCCACAGACTGTAAAATTGCAGACTCTCTTGACTACTTCAAATAGAGTACACGGACAGATATTCCCATGGAGAGTGGTAAGCCTTAGCCCTGAGTTCATACAAATAAAAACCTAAAATAAAATAAACTTTAAATAAAGTTTCAAGCCTGTAGACCATGAACAACAAAAACCAAGAAGCAAGAGATGCCAACGGCAACAACACTCCCAACGCCAACGACAACATGACTGAACGTACGCCAGTGCACCCCACAGTAAAGTTAGAGATTCAGTCAAGCAATGTGTAATTAAACCACCAAGGAAGAGGAGTGTGCCAGTCAGCCTGAGTGATTGAGCGGCAGAGAGACGGCTTGTTCACACATACGGTGAAAGACAGAGATGAGGTCAAAGAGAGACAGAGACAAACAGCCACAGAGACAGAAAACCACTAGCAACACTTTATAGCAGCTGTCCATTCAGCACCACAAAACCACAATACAAGGCACGAGACCAGCGCTGAAATTAGGTCTAATGGGTTGTTAAATCACATGTTTTCTGATGTTGGCAGCCCACAAAACACTGAGCGGGTTGTCTCATTTCACAGTTTGTGGGTTGGTAGGCACTCCAGATACAACCCGATATCACGCCAAAGTGTTTAACAGACCCACCTGTCCACCAGAGGATAGCATGTCAGTGTCACGTTTTGCCGCACAGAGACATGAATATCACACGCCTGTATTGATTATGCAGTACCAGCAGTGGGCAACAAAGCCACTCACTTTGGTTCAGGCAAGAAAACCACTAGGGACAGCCCTACACCCATCACTAACGTAACTTGCGTTAGTATACACCGGTCTTGAACACAGTTCTCCCGCTTGAAAGTCCTGTTTGTTGCACCTCCCCACCTGCCCAGCATAAGTGGTCTTTCTCATTTTACATACTCCGTAACTATATAACAACCGTCATTATAAAAAACTTCATCTTCATGCAGGCATGTAATAGTCATGTCTCGGCGAGGCAAATCGTGACACTGACCCGCTTTCTTCCGGTGGACAGGCGGGTTTGTTACAAGCTTTGACGCGAGACTAGGCTGCCAGATACCCAAATGTAAGTGCACAAGCACTGAAACAGTGAGTATGTCCCATTTCAGATTTTAGATAAGTTGAGCCCAAATTTCAACATTATACACGGAAGAATACAATCTTTAAAGCGGATATTAAATGTAAAAAGGTATTTGAATGTGCACCCTGAGGTCTGAGAGGCCAATAACTTTAAGAAGCAAATGTTCTCTAGTCACTCAGCTGTAACAGTCGCTGTTCGTTTTTCGTATCTTAGCAACCCAAGGGTCAGTGACAACTGATAAGAAATGTGTGATAAGAAGTCACTGAAGAGCCTTCTGAGGTTACACCCAGGAGTGTAGTTTTTTTTGTTCTTCTTCTTCTTTGAAAAGATAGCAAACGGCTGAGTGGGGTAGAACCAGTATTTCACTGATATAAGCAGAGGTAGAGCGTATAATTCAGTGGCAATTGACAGCACCCTGAGGATCACTGGAATGAGATAATAAACCCAGGGACTATGTGGACTTCTAATATCCAAAATGGTAAAGGAGGACGATTCAATCACGCTGTGTAACCGGCACTTAGAATCTTCTAGTATCTCTGCTTGTTCGTAATATGCAAATTAATGATATATTTTGTAAGGGTGATTATTTAAGTGGGCTGTTTTGTAATATTTTTCATTATCAAACAAGCAAACTCTATGAAATAAGTCCCTATTTTTGTCAACATGCTTTATTCTATCAGGCTGAGAATGGCAGCCTTTCCAGAGGATGAATAGATAATGAAACACTTTAAAAATGTGCGTGGGACTGACTTTCTCTAGTTAATTAACATCCTGCGTGGAATGCCAATTCCAGCAGAGTGCCGATGCACCGCGTTTCAGCGGAACAATAACCAAATCAAAAGACCCAATCAAGCCTCCTGTGGCGTTTGATGTTCGAACAAAGTCGGACGCTCATTCGCCGGAACGCTCTGAAATTAGGGGCTGCATGCTCTCACATTAGCCGAGCATTTGATTCAATTTCAGTCGCTAGTCAACGCAGGAAAAGCACAAACAAGATGGTGACAAAATTAATGAATTAATATGACTTTCCCCTCACTCATTTTGTCTGTTTTAATCTGTGTTTTCGTTGCACAGAGCTGCCTGCTGAGCCACAGCATCTCCATAGAAACTAGGCTGCCGCTGGGCATTTGGAGTGTGCCCAGCAAATGTCATGATGAAAGCCAGTATTTCAGGCATGGGCACTAAACACCACTGAGGAGGCATGTAATGGCTGCCAATATTTTGAGCGTGGAAAATCAGCAGGGGGTTGACATTGTCGCCTCTGACCAATTCCCTTCCGCCCGGACTTATTTTTTTTTTATAGCCGGAGGAAGCAGGAGTGGGATGCATGCCAGCAGATAGGCAGTCTGACAACATGACTGTCAGACAGATGACAGGGACGCGTGCTTCTCAAGTAGAGGGAGATGATATTGCAGCGGGCCGCCTACTTTCACGCTCCCATCACCATAATGTGATGAGCTGTCACATTAAAATCCTCGAGTTGGTCAATTTGGAGCGCCATCAGTATCCCACGCCGGCGAGAATTATTGCAGCCATAACAATAACACTAAAGGTTTGAGGCGATAAATGTCAGCAGGAACACTGGTTGTAAGACTGGGGCCAGGCTTTTGAAAAGCAAGCTCATTCCTCTAGGCTTGTGCCAGGCGGAGCAGCCAGATGCCAAGATTTGGGCACAGCCTTTAGCCTCCTGCAGGCCACTGAGTGGCTCTCGATGTGCTGCCTCATCGAGTCACGAAAGGAAGCGGGGAGGAAATTGTTGTTCGTTTTCAAGGAAAAGACACAGCACTGCAAGACGAGGATTTTAACAAACCGACAAACCAGAGCTTAAAGTCCCCATGAAACAGAAGTTAGAGCATTTCCAACTGCTGTACTGTGACGTATCTCACAGTGAAACAGAATATCTGGTGTACATATACGAGAGGGATTTAAATCAAATCTTTCGCATTTGATTGGGCCGCTGAAAAGTTGGCGGGCTTAGCTCGATACGGAGCTACAGACTGTTGGCTCGACACACACACACCTCCCTCACCTGTTGTTAGATCAGGCAGAGGACGAGGGAGACATGACAGGGAAACTGCCGATTCTCAACCAGCTGTGTGGTGACATTACTGCAGCGCGTGTAGTACATGCAGATGAAAGGCAACTGGATTCCCAGGCTCACCCGCCGCCAAAACTCCGCTGGTCGTTTTGCGTCGTCATCCTCTGCATGCACTGCCGCGCTGCAGTGACACAGAGTCGGATGAAAATCGGTAAAGTTTCCCTTGAATGAATTAGACCTCAGCCACATTGTTTTGGAAATGAAAACAGCGTTTTTGACCTCTTATATCGAAAAACACATCTCACCCTGTCTCTTTCTCCATATTACTCTGTTAGCTACTTGAATCAAAGAATGTATATTGATTCGATCCACAAACAATTGGCTAGCTAATCGCCCAAAATCTCATTTGATTGGATGAATTTTTGTAAACGCCCCCGAGTGCAGGATGAGTCATCAAACATTTGAAACAGTTTACAGGAAGAGGTCAGATTTTACCGTTTTCTTTACATATATTTGGCATATAACAAGAGGTAAATGAACAATTAAAGCTGCAGTGAGTAGAAATGGAGCAAATATGATAAAAAAAAAGTTATTTTTATAAAAAGGTCACTATATCCTGACAGTAGTGCATGAGACGTGTAATCTGAAAAAAAAAAAATCATGTGCCTCTGTGTCCTCCAGTGCTCCTAATGGCATCTGCAAGATTTCACAGACCTTAGGAAAACAACCAATCAGAGCTGAGCTGGAGCCTTGCCGTCTCTGAGCAGCTGTCAATCACTCATGACCTCCGATCAAACGGTCAAACTAGGCAGCGCTGATCAAATATGAATCAACATTCTGTTACTGTAATGCCTATTTCTCTCCTCAAATGTTTTCAGAAACATCTTGTAGTGTACTGTTTAGCTGTAAAATGAGAAATTTTGTGATCCGGCAGCCATGTTGAGATCAGTTGAGGAAATACCAAGCACCGCTCACCAGCCGGAGCACAGCAAATAGGAATAATCTCTCTCTGATATGACCTGTAATTGGCCAAAGTCTTCCATCATTGGCTAGATTTTTTTAAAGCCTGAAAACAGAGCCATGAAAAGGAGCAGAAGAATCTCAGAACACTTGTATTACAATATGCTGAAAGGTTATTGTGGGATTTTTGCCAAATGCTACCAAAAACTCTCTGCCTACTGAAGCACAGGGACACAGGATTAAAACTGAGAAAATGTATTTTTCATTTTATTTGGGACTTTAAATAAAACAAAATTAAAGACATTCCAAGCTCACCACCTCAGCTGTGCGTATCTCTTCGAGCTGTCACACTTCCCCCTGACACTGGCACAAACAACCCCGAGCAGCATGTCCAATGAAGCCGGAGCACCGGCTTCTCCTAATTCGCATCCGAGCCCGCAGGCAATTACCTGCTTATCGTTCGTGACTAGCACTCGCTCTTCTGAATGTTTGTCACCGACGTGGAGGTGGCGGCGAGACGACAGCGGGACCCGAGGGGGCCCGACGGTGAACCTGGCGACGCTCAACGTTTCAATTAGAGGCTCGGCGGAACACGGTGGCTCCTGATCGCCTTCCTGCTCCACAGCTCTGGGCTCCTAATTACGGCGGGTCGATAAAGGCCAGAAAACACAGCTCGAACGGACTGAGGCGAGGCGCAGATAAACACGCGCAAACGAAGACACGAATACAAAGACATTAACTTACACGCTGATCCACGGACACAGATACAGGCTGACGCTCCCCTGACAGTCTGAAGCATGATTCATCTCACCTTGCTCACTGTTTTCTCGCTCAGCTTACAAAATGCACTTGCAAATTTGAAAAACCACATTCTGACATTAAGTATTCTAAAGGCATTTAGCTTATTTACCTCCTTATGAAACGGCACCCGAATACAATGCGAGAGGAAAGAAAGCTTTAAAATTCTTGGCGAGCTGCTTCATTTATGGAAATATGACCACTCAGGTTGATACAGAAAAAGCTGAGGAGAGTTTAATGGGATCTATATGCATATCCTGTGCCAACTCCCATAGCTCAGAGACACAATTACAATACAACAAAGGGAGACACCTGACTGAAAAAAGTGCTGACCTTTTCCTAAATGAGGCGGTTTTACACACTGTTTGGAAACTCCTCCTGAGATGTGTTCACTCTCTCACACACACACACACACACACACACACCTGATGTCTACACAGACCATTAGCGAGATGGAGGATTGTCATGACATTTAGTTTGACCGTTGCTCCAAACACTGAATATTTATTGCTGCATTAAAGCGCCCCCCCTTCTCTCCTGTTATGAGCCATTTCGGCGAAGAACGTTTAAATCATGACAACAATCATGATGAATCGCCGTGGTTGCTGCCTGGCAATCTCGCCTCTAATCTCCACTCCAGACCCTAACATCACGGCACGATTGTTCATAATTGCCCTTAAGATGAACTATGGCACAAACATTAGAGACATTCAATTCTCCACTAAATCCATCTCCCGTTCCCCTCTTATCAGTCAAGGGCACTCGGCAAACAGGAGGAATTGACCTATTATCTATTTGCATTCCAAAAGTGAATCATCTCGTCACTCTTTGCTTTTCCAAACCCATTTTGGCCGCACGCCGCTTATCTCTCTCATTAACGAGTGGCTGTGCTGCAACGGTGTAACACGGTGAGAGGGGGATAAAAACAAAAGAGCTCAAGTGTACGTGATGATGGTGGATGACCTGACACCATGTTCGCTACTGATTCACCCGAGGAGAAATCTATGCACAAGTGAGGAAACTATCAAAAAAAAGGCTGACGGATAAGGTGTCAAATCAAATATGTGCATTCCCTGAAGGAAAAGTACTCTTGTATGACAATCTGAGTAGGAAGCACCGGAGCTAGAACCTGGCAAAAGAACCAGAAAGTCAAATTATGCAGAGAAAATATAGAGTTCTATATAACCTCATACATATGAAAAACTGCCTCTTGGGAGGTGGATAAACTTTCGATTTTTTCGCTTTACATTTTCAGCATTTTGCTCACACGCTTATACAGAACGTCTCACACTGAGGGAGCAGGTGCTGGTCCAGTCTCTTCCTTGAAGCTCGGTGACAACTCGCAGGGATAGACGGTGAATTACTGTGCCTGGTGAGCTAACAGCTAACAAGCGAACCAGCCGGGAACACCCTATTGCTCGCTAGTCACTTTAGTTCCTTTTGTATTGTGTCTGTACTGAGCCATTTGCTGCTACTGGCATTTTGTTCTCAGGATTGTACATCATTTCATTCAGTAATGAGTCATTTATTGGATGAAATGATGGAAATCTAGAATTATTAGCATATGAATTATTGAGTTTTGTCCAAAAATGTGTTTTGAGAGGTCACAGTGACCTTGATCTTTAACCACAGAAATCCAATTAGTTCACCCTTGAGTCAGAGTGGACATTTGTGTCACATTTCAAGAAATTCCCTCCAGGCGTTCCTGAAACATCACGTTCATGAGAATGGGTAGGATGCACATATGGATGTCTCATAACTGCCGGCAAACCATTCCTCTTTTATGAACGAGGTTAAATAAAAATGGGAGGTTAGCTTCCACCGTCTTGGCAGTGTGGTTTGTTATTAATCAACAGCATGAATCTGCTTTCAAAGTTCACCAAAATTGAACTCTAATCCAAAATCTTTACTTTGTCCCCAAGAGTGAATCTATCTATCTATCTATCTATCTATCTATCTATCTATCTATCTATCTATCTATCTATCTATCTATCTATCTATCTATTTAATCATGGCCATTCAATTGAAATGAATTTAGTTTGCCACAAACTTTTGCCATTTTAAATGTGAATGAACCTCTACACATTTTACACAGGCAGAGCCAACACATTCTCACTCCCAGCATGTTAAATATGGCAGCTTGTTCAGTGATACACTTCAAACTATGACGCTCTAGATGACCCTCTAGCGTCAGTTTTGGACGTGTAAGGGACGGCGTGTCAATTTCTGCTTGTTACATGCATAGTGTCTTTTCAAAATAAACCTCCTACATACGTTTACTTAGCGTTTAGGTTTACTTACGCAACAAAACTACTTGGTTAGGTTTAGGAAAAGATTGTGATTTGTCTTTAAATAACTACATTTGTTACATAACTGGTGTTACTAAAGTGCGAAAGTTATGCAAGTCAACATTCACTTGGTTTGAAACGCGACACAAACACAATCTCCTGCTGAAAGTCCTGTTTGTTTTACACCCCCCACCCACCCACCCACCTTACGCAGACTTGCTCGCTCTTAATTCAACAGTTGCTCTGAATGTCTAGTAATGACGCGGATGGGTTTACATTGGAGTTGAAAGGGTGCCTCGGCACCTTGGTATCAGATGCCAATGGGCGCTGACAAAGCTGCCGTATATGTTGGGAGGGAGAACGGGTTGGCAGAGAAAATCTGTATTCACTGTGATCTAAGCTGTGACCGTCCAATTATGGGACTTCCTGACCAACAGGTGACCTTGACACCTGATTTGGCAACACGTCTCGGTCACTTTCACAATGCACCACTGATCACATTACCAGTGAATTGGCTCATTAATGAACAAGCTTTATATAATAAACAAGCTGATGAACAGTGGCACCTCTGGATCAACGGATACAAAATGTATAGAAGCACCAATTAGTAAAAAAAAAAAAAAAAAAAAAAAAAAGGAAACTCTTCGGCACTGAAACGCCTTCACTGCTGTATCGCACATACTGTAGGCGATTGCATGCAAAAACGCGAGCGCCATAGCAGACGATTCCGCGTTCTCCCACTGTGGCTTGTGTGCGAGTTGCTACTTTAATTAACATCTGTTTAAGCACTTATCACTTGAGCTATTCATCAGCAGGCCACTGAGGCAGCAGCTCTACCACAGCGAGGTGAATGAAACAATACGCGGCTGATTAAAACCACACTTGTTTTCTCTGTGCAAACACCGAAATGTTCGAGTCAAATATCATCAGTTCTACATTATTTAAACCTCTCAGCGTCTTAAAAGAGCATGTCCCTGTCTGGCTTTTTCCTCCTGTCGATATTTTGACTTTCAAGTGAGCATCTTCACATTTTATGCTTGAATTTATCAGCTCATAGCTGACAGGCACACCGTCTCAAATAAACAACGTTTTATCAATATTTGACAAGAGCACAACCTCGAAAAGCTTAGTAGATTTATGACATTGAGTGTATCGAGGTTAGGTATTATAGTATCTTAGAATAAACTTAAGAATATGAAAAATAGACACTGAACAAATACGCTACTAGGAGGCACTTTTTCTGAGATAGAAAGGATTTTATACCTTTTTTCTCCTAAACTCCCCCTATACTGTAGTCCTTGTCACTTTTAACTTGTTGGCCTGGTGGATGTAGACAGCCATGTGCTTTCTCTGGTTCAAGAGATAAGAGGTAAGATACCTCTAATCACCTGCCAGCAAAGAGTCTAACAGGCATATCCATGTATCACAAATGCAACGCGAAACAGAAAATATGATTTGAAAGCAACCGAAAGCTTCAAAGTGAATAAGACCTATCACCACCCATGCTATGGAATGTCTATGATTCATTTCCTTCTTTGGCCCTTGGGTGTCTGCTCTCTTCAGGAACACCCGCAGGCTGCTCCGCTCAGCTGTTTCTCAAGCTGCTGTCCTGATCTGAGGTTTTGGCTTTGAATCCCCCCCCAAAGTCCTTTACTGCTCCGCTACTATGAGAAGCTACTAAATCAACTTTAACAGGGCAGACCTTGCTTTTTCAGCTCGGCTCTCACACTATCTAAGTCTCTCCCTTTAGCATGCATTACCAACTGCGGCTTCCAAAGTTCCCGAATCACACAGAATGTGAAAAAGCGGTAAAAAAAAAAAAGAAAGGCAGATTATTGGGCTGGATGGCGGAGGCGTCTCCACAGAAGTATTCCCCATTAAACATTGGGTGCAGTGATCCTTCTTTAAAACTCCAACTGGCTGTGAGAAGTGACTGAGAAAATCCCAATTACTCATGAAATGGGACACCATTAAACTGCTAACCGCACATACATGTTGACCAAGCCAGCTGCTTTGAGAGTTTTTGAGCATGTTGCTTTTCTCGGGACACAAGATTTTCCGTCTTTATTTTTTTTAAGATTATTTTTTGGGCATTTTCAAACCTTTATTGATAAGACAGTGGATAGTCTAGACAGAGAAAAAGGGGGCGACATACAGTAATGGTCGCAGGTTAGATTCGAACCCGGGCCGCCACAGTTAGGACTCAGCTTTGGTATATGGGTGCCCGCTCTACGAACTGAGCTATCGGGGCGCCCCTGTTTGTCTTCTTTTTTTATGAAGACATGTCCATATCAAGCACCGGAGTTAGGGCTGTCAATCGATTCAAATATTTATGTCATCACATCATCGAAAGGTACTTTAAAAGAAAGTATTTAATACTCTTATCAACATGAGAGTGGGCAAATAGGCTGCTTCATGCTAATGTATGTATATATTTATTAGTGGAAATCAATTAACAACACAAAACAATGGCAAATATTGTCCAGAAACCCTCACAGGTACTGCATTTAGCATAAAAACTATTCTCAAATCATAACATGGCAAAACTCAACAGCTGTCAGTGTGTCAGTGTGCTGACTTGACTATGACTTGTCCCAAACTGCATGTGATTATCATAAAGTCGGCATGTCTGTAAAGGGGAGACTCATGGGTACCCACAGAACCCATTTTCATTCACATACCTTGAAGTCAGAGGTCAAGGAACCCCTTTGAAAATGACCATGACAGTTTTTCCTCGCCAAAATTTAGCGTAAGTTTGGAGCGTTATTTAGTCTTTTACAGTACAAGGTTGTACATGGTTGGTATGGATTCCTTAAGTTCCACAAGTTGTGTTAATGAATTAAAGAAATTAGTGGCATTAAAACAAATCTGTTTTAACGTGTTATTATCTTGTTAACTTTGACATCAATAACAGAATATAATTTGAGCAAGTACTTTGTGCCAAATTTCCCAATCACAATCACACAGTACCTTGTGTTACTGCACTCTTTGTAATTAGTCAAAGATGAGAGCATGCTGACAAGAAAAGAGCGCTACTTTAGCTTTAATTGACTCGACCTTCCACACCTTGAGAACCTCCACCCCGGTGCCAGTAACGAGTGTTAGTGGTGTGACTCCCTCTCTGTGCTGCGGCCAGATGATTACTGGGGAGCTGTTGCTATCTCTGGTGAGCTGCCCTCTATCTCCGTCCTCTGTCCCCGGACTATAAGCCCGGCCAACAGACCATCAATCAGGAGGCCACAACAGGACCTCACGTAATCACAGCCGCTGTGCATGTCTGCGTTCCCCAGTCGCGATGTGTGTGTGCACGCATGCATGTCTACGTTACATTGCCGATTTTACAACCTGATATGCTTGAAGCAATTTTTCACTTTGCTGGAGCTTCACGCCTCAAGAAAATCCACTGACAGCCACCATTTACTATTCACTGGAGTTCCAGCATCAGCAGGTCTCTAATCTTGTCAGTAATTACAAAAAAAAAGGTCAGGTTCTGTAGGTGTCATCTATCATTTATGCTCTAAATTAAATTCTAATTAAATACAATTAAATATTTTCTTTTTCAGTCTAGTGCTGGAACTATTAGTTGATTAAAATATAGGCAGAAAATTAATCATTTAAATCAATTATCAAGCAAGTGAGGGTTTGTTTTCTCTTTGGTCTTCTATTATAAATGAAAATATTAACGTTTAACACAGTTGGGTGGACTTTGAAGATTGGAAATTGTGACTTTATGCATTTTTCACTGTTTGCTCTGACATTTTGTAAACTCAACGATTAATCTATTAGTTGGAAAAATATTTAATTAAATGATAATTAAAATAATGATCAGTTGCAGCCCTATTTCAGTCTACAACATGTCTTTAAATTTCCTGTTTTGTCCAACCAACAGTCTTGATTCGAAGATATTCAATTCACAATGATACATAAAAGGAAAAGGAGTAAATTATCACATTTGTGAAGCTGAAACCAGCAAACATTTTGCCATTTTTACTGGAGGAATGACAAAAAAAAAAACAATGAGTCAGTCATCAGTTGTTTATGCTGATGCTTGTGCCCACACAGCCACTGTGCAGAATATGCAGCAGGGTGGGACCGGCGGACCTTTTGGCTGCCTCCGAGGGTGTGACTGACAGTCTGCAGCTAAATCACAGCGGGGGAAGATCGTCTGCCTGGCAGGATAAAGCCGAGTGTCCCTCTCACCTTTTCTGTCATCTTTAGACAGGTGGAGGCTAGCAGTGACAGATGCCATCTAAAGTTACAGCTGGTGTTGATGGACTGGCTCCGAAACAAGGAAACTTGATTAAATTAAGCCTGATTCTTGCATGTGACAGCACGTGTAACACAAATTCACAAATGACTGTCAAGGTCTTGTCTGGTTAAGTTCAAGGTCTGAAAATAAGATGGCATCAGTGACCAAAAGTAGAGTCCCTTTTTGTAGTCTTCAAGCAATAATGAAATTGAATATTATGACACAATGAAAGCAAACATCTGCCAGAGCATTTCCCTCGCGGTGATGCTGTAAAAAGAGAGTGCTCATGGGTAGGTACTTTGTTATAGGATATATTAAAAAGAAATGTGCCATTTCCAAAAGCTGCAAAAGTGAAATTTATCGTTCTCTTAATCCAGAAACTTTCCAATGCCGGTGGGACTCTTGTAAAAGGTGTCAGTCTGTACTAAAATTGCATTATTGCTCAACTCCGCTTGCTCTCTGCAGGAACAGGTGCATTGTTTGTCAACTCTAACATCAACAGAGCACAACAATGTGTTTTTTTTGTTTTTTTTGGCTCATGAAATATTGATACTCAAAACTAGTCTTTGAGGTTGGTGCACCTCTGTGGAAGAGGGTCAACAGAAGCTCAATCACCACTGACTGACTGACTGTAAGACAACAGAGCAGAGCCACCCTGCACCACACTGACATGCAACAGTGTTCCCATCAGCCTCCACACTGGAGACACATGGAGAGGTCAGACGGCTTAAAAACACATCATATTACACAGGTAGAAAGCATGATCATGACATGATTTAAATAGCATGGGAACACACCATTTACAGGCCATTTACATAACGCACAATCTCATCATCCAAGTCGTGCTAATTGAGCTGATGCGCGTGTCCTATACTCTCCAAGGTGAATGGAAACACCACAAACTGCTCGTTGTCTCTCGTGCGTAAAGTCGCGTGATAATGATGACTGCATAATAATAATGATGATGATGATAATAAGCGAGGAGCACGTCGTGATGAGCTGACAGCAACTGGCACCGGCTATCACTTCCAATTGACTCCGAGTGCAAAACGTCTATTACAAGAGGAGGTTTCCAAATGATGATTATTTTCTCTCCCTCCACAAAACACCAACAAGCATTAACAAGCGGTCAGAAGAAGTCACCGCAGCGATGCATGCAAATATCTAATGAGTGTTGATCCAACCAAAGCAGGGCGACACAGGTTAATGTTAATGTGCGAGGAGGAGAAGAAGAGGAGAAGCTCATCGGTACCTGTTCTTGCTGGTGAGCCGTTTTCGACGGTGCATTGCTTTCCTTCGCAGTGGTCATGGTTTCCCTACAGCTGCGAAGAAAACTGTAGTTGTTCTCCACCGGCAGGAGAATATATATTTATATGCAAATAGAGAAAGATGCACCGGTGCAGGAGAGAACCGGCAGGCACCAGGAGGAGGAGAAGAAGAAGAAGAAGAGGAGGAGAAGGAGGAGGAGGAGGACGGTGTATTCACGGCGCCTGCAGGCTGCGCGTCTGCAGCGGCCAAGGTGTGAAATAACAAGTGGTGGAAGGAAGGAAGGAAGGACGAGCTGCTCAACATGAGAAAAGACCAAAGACTCTCAGTGGAAGAGAGAGAGAGAGAGAGAGAGAGAGAGAGAGAGAGAGAGAGAGAGAGAGAGAGAGGAGGAGACAGGAGAGAGAGTGAGAGAGAAAGAGAGAGAGAGGGAGCGAGAGAGAAAGAGAGAGAGAGGGAGCGAGAGAGAAAGAGAGAGAGGGAGATAAGAGAGAGAGAAAGAGAAAGAGGGAGAAAGGGAGAGAGAGAGGGAGGGAGCAAGGGAGAGAGAGAGAGGGAGAGAGTGAGAGAGGGAGAGAGAGGGAGA